>VKOC01019634.1:0-59824 GCA_009364415.1 Spea multiplicata | reverse complement strand
CAGCGCTGTATACAGTAATATAACCCCCCCAGTGCTGTATACAGTAATAATAACCCCCAAAAAACCTGGTTTGATCTTATTTTGTCCCAATAAACTCTCTTTATCTGCAGACCTGGAGCCGCCATTGCTGTCAGTCATGTGATATTTTGGGTGACTTTCTCATATGGCAATGCTAATGAAGTCCGTTCCTCCATAGACTTTCATTAAGCAGAGTGTCCATCTGGTAGATTAAGACTGAGCCATTCTATTGTTTCCCACAGGCAGTATGATAGTCAGGGGGTTTAGTAGATAAACAGAACGAGAACCTCAAACAAATAACTGATACGCAGCTGTCTGAAAACATTATATTATGGGGGCAAAAACTGCAACTGGTTAAAAAAGAAACCAGAGCAATGTTTTTGAAAATGTATTTTAATCCATTACTAGTAAAAAAAAATGTTGGGAGATCTCCTTTAAAAAGGATCTGACACTTTTTCTAAGTATCACATATCACAGTTCAAAGTTCTAAATAAACATTATAACGGTGTTTATAGATTAAAATAGGCAAAAATAAATTTAATGGTAAAAAGCGTCTTCTTCATTATTAAACCCAAAAAAGACTTCGGTCCGTGCATCATTATAGAGTGGTGTAGAGTATACTTGCCCTCAGGGTTATAACAATCCCATAATAACCTATATAAAACCAAAAAGCGATGTACTAATAAAGTAAGAAAGAGTAGGATTGGACGGGTCTTGGCGTCTAACGACTTTTTTTTTTTTTCTTGTGCTAGATTATTCTAGATTACACAATAAACATCTTTTTCTTGCAAAGCATAAAAAATCCACTTGAGCGTTTCCAGGGAAAGCTTCATTGCCTCTGAAAAATAAAGATGCTGAAAAGTATTTCTATCGTAATATTTGGTTTATATTTAGAGCGTTTTTAAAAAAAAACGCCAAAAAAAAAAAACCACGGGAAATTGAGAATATTAAACTTTCTCCTCCAATCAAATTATTCTATTATAGTAAAGTATACAATCTTAATTAGCAAGTCATTAAAATGTTGTTTTTTTCCCCTAATAAAATATATGGTATTTTTGGAAGAAATCGGTGAGATTTATAGAACGGGGTGATTATAATTTAATGTGCGAAGAAGTTAAGGTTAGGGGGGGGAAATAAGAGCGCAGATAAGAACCGGTTGGGCCACACACTTTGGTTCCTTAGACAGAATAACAACCTACAAATAGTCTGCCGTATAAAATAATAATAAAAAAAAATGATTTAGTGCCTCTGTCTGTAGTTAGAGTGGAAAATGAATCAGTCGCGGTTTAGCGGTAATTGTTTTGGCTCCCTTATTGTGAGATCTGGAACGCGGAATATTCCGACGGAGAAGTCAAGAGGAAAAGGTGTTATTCGTTTCCTAAGGGGTGCCGCCATGAAACACAGGCTTTGACGTCTGATGAAAGTCACTCGTCCCTTCTAGTCTGCCTATTATTTTTCCTTCCCATGGAAGAAAACGGTTGGGTTTGCCACAGGCCGGCAACTCTTCAATGACACGAGTGTTCCAAACAGGTCTATTCACTAAAGGGAGAGTTGGCTGGAGAGGTTCCTGGAGAGTTGTGGTTTCAGCTCTATTACAATTCTTTATGAAGGGCCAACACTACCAAGTTTCTACAGCACGAAGGGTCGAGGTGGCCCTGTATAACGCACAACATGATAGCCGAGGAGACTTCTCACTGATCCAGCGCCAGCCAAGCTCTTCCGGCAGCAGATGCTCACTGGAGAAGTATAGAGAAGCTCAACTCTCCTCAGCTCTCCCCTAAGTGAGTAGACCCAATAGACATGGTTACTCCTCCCAATCAATACTCACATATTGGACCTTTTGGACCCTTCATTCACTTTTTATTTGTATCTCTCACTAGTCTATGGCTTGTGATCGAAACTTTCAAGAACCATCCATGGGCCGGGGCCTAGGGTGGCGCTAGTGTTTTTTTAGCACGTTTCTTCATTGTTTTTTTGTGCACATGCGATGTAGGTTTTCCTAAATATTTTCGCACTGGAGATGCAGCAACAGAGCTGGGTCCCAAAGACTCATATTTTGGTATGGGGGTGAGCTGCGCCCTTTGGCCACCAGTGTGAATGTGCGACTCTAACACAACATACAAAAAATGAAACACTGAATATCGTATTCTGCTATCCTGATAACCCCCCCCCCCCTTAAAGCTTTTATATCATTATATGGTCTCCAGCGCACGTCTTCTTTAAACCTCTCTGTCTTTTTTTATTTCCCTCTCAATTTTGTTCCATTTACCAGTTCAGTAGACCTCGTTGATGGATGCACTCTGAGCCTCCATTTGCGGATTCGGGATAAAAGGTGAAAAACGTTTCTTTCTTTGTTATTATTGCTGGTTCTCAGGCTATTTGTGGCTGCTGCAATCATGCGATAGGAACGGTCAGGTTTGATAGCCAAGTGTTTTTCCTCTCCGTGGTGGAGGGCAGCGTAGAAAGTTAATGCTTGGCTTTCATCCGAGGCTGGGGAAATATTATAACGCAATAAAATAGTTGCTAATTTAACGAGGGATCTATCGCCAATAATCATACCTGCAAACTGTCAGGGTTTGAGCCCGGGTCTCAGGGGTTTTTGCCCCAATCTCTGGGTGAAGGGGCAGATTCTCGGGGTCACGGAGTGTGGAGCCGACTCCTTCCTATTCTGCCCCCGCTGTGATAATTTATAAGCATACCTGGGAACTGTTAAGCTTCGGTTACCCCGAGCCCCCCTTGCGGGATGTGGACAGGACTACCCCGCTAATATCAGTGGGCGTTCCCGCTGACACCAGTGGGCGTTCCTGCGGATGTTCCCCCCACATTTAAGGGGAAAATGGGCGGGGAGAGGGGCGTGTCAGGAGTCCGCTTCCGCGACCCGGAGGATTCAGGTTTCGACCCGGAGAATCGGATAAACGGCGCTTCTCACAGGCGAAACCCGGAGAGTTCCCAGGTGTGTAAAAGAGTCCCGGTTGGTGCTTTTGCTACCAGTATGTTATGGCCGATATCCCTGCTTGAATGCAGGTGACTCAATTAAAGGCATCCATAAATAATGGATATTAGAGCCATTTGGGTAGCACATTCGGAAGTCGCTACAGAAAATCTTCACGACGGGCCATTAAAGGGTAAATATTTCCTGGGGGGGGTCGCTCATTTAGAAGGTTCCCAGGTATGCGCATCACATGCATCAAACACATCGAACCATCATAGGTATCAATCAATAGACCTTCCTCTAAGCCCGCGGAGATATTTGGCAGCTATTTTGGTCCTTCTCCGAGACCCGACCTCCGCCCCGCGCATGCATTATTTTTCCTGTTCTCCGAGGCTCTAAAGAGACATCTTTGATAGATAGAAGTTGCAAACGGAGCTGAAATGTAAACACGCCGGCCGGCTGAGACGTTCGCGCCATGGGAAGAGTACTCTTTGTTTTATTTTCAACTGGAGTTGAACTTTCTCTCATCCTATGTTTGGTTCTCACGGATTTATTTTTAACTCCGCTATTCGGACTTTATTCCCCCCCCTTAAAAAAAATGTTAATTTTATAAAATGTTCACGCTGGGTTATCCTGCCATCTTTGTATGTTTCACGCTTCGTTCACATGTTTACTGTAACACTTTGTTGGTTTTGTCAGGAAAGTCATACACCTTATGTAGCGAAAAGAGCTAAAAATATGTTTGATGACATCATAAGACTATAGAATGTTTATTATTTAAAGGTATGGTAACAGTGGTATATAAATCAGCCTAAAAGTCATATTTAACTAATTATTATTATTTTTTTGTAATTATTTGTTAGGGACATCCTCTAGATTGCAAGCTCACTTGCCCGGGGCTCTTCACCTATATGTAAAGAAGTGCTGTGGATTATTGCTGGGGATCATATTAATAAATGATTTTATTAATAATAATAATAAATACTATAATAATAATAATTATTATAATAGATTAAAATTTGTAAAAAAACATGAAAAGTGCCCGTAAATCACCAGTGACAGGGTCATTCCATTAGAATCCACAGATTCTTTACTTTAGAGGAGGAGAGGAGGAGAGAGGTGGCTAATTGATTTTATATAGCGTCTATCATATAATTATTATTGATTACTTTATTGATTTATATATGCATCTATATTATTACATGGGCTAATTATCTGTATTATTATATGAATTTATAAAAAAATCAATAAATTAATAATTAATAGATCTTTATTATCATTTGATTTATATTGAGTATGATTAATCTATTATATCATATTAGTTTATAATTTATTTATGATTTATAAATGTGATATAGTTAATAATATGATTATAATATTATTTGATTTTATATATCGTGTCATATTTGTATAGATGTCTTATTTATGTTATATAATTTTTAGGTATTTATTTTATTTTTTTATCATGTTATACTGTAGGTATTTATTAAATATAATTTTATTATTTAAATAAATTATTATTTATTATTATTATTTTTGATTGATTTGTATATGCGTTCATAGTATTCTTTATTTTTTTATTTACGGTAGTATTTGAATTTTTATCATGTCTGATTATGGTTATTTTACTAATTTTATTATAGTTTTCATCTATAATAATAATATAATAATCATCATTTTTTTCATATTATTAATTATTATTGATTTAGTACTAGTGTTGTTATATAATTTATATTCTTTTTTATTGATTTGTATTCTGCAGAACCCCCTTTATGTATTTGCCCCTCTCCCAGCTGCCCCGCTCGTTGCCATGCAGAACATGTGTTTGGCTGAACCCATCTCCCCACCTTCAGTCAGGTCCAGTGCAGGCTCGGCAAATGATCCTGGCAGGGGGGCTACCGAGACCTCCATGTGCATGACACCACCACCTGAAAGCGCATACCTGCATTAACTACTCCTTTAGCAAAAAACATTCTCGAGATTCAAAGTACGGTGGGGCCGTACGGGACGTTAGACTGTTCCTTTAAATCCATAGCTTGTAACATTTAGGGGTTAAAAGAAAAATTCACTTGATATTTTTCTACTTTTTTTGCTACCTTTTCACAGTTTAAAATTTGTTAAATGCGGGAGAAAAAAATAATGAAATTACATTTAACGCTCTAAATAAACAAAAACAACCATCTCGGGCTATGATTTTCATTTTAATTAGACTGAGCATCCGCCGCACTAATTAGAACTGAAAAGGCGATGAAGAGATGGGGAATACTTAGATTTTTATGGAAGGTGTCTGGATTTTTTTATTGGTCGACAAATTATTATTTCTGAGCGGAGAGAATGGAATCGAGGCTTAAAACGTTCATAAAGCTAAAAAAATAAGTTCTTCTTTTGTAGTTGCTATCTATGTAAAGCATCAGATGCAGTATTATGGTCTGGCTCAACATAGGACTACTTAGAACACCCAAACAAAGTGAAAACCCCTCGTTTCTTGCATTTAGAACGTTTGATTTCTAAAATCAGATGCTTGTTTTATCGGCAGGAGTTTCCACAGGATACAAAGCGACGAAAAGCCAGCGTTCTCACATACACAAGATGTACACAAAGGAAAGGAATCTTCTTTGTCTATTATCTTGGCCCCCGAAAGCCTCTGCTGGCAGTCGGCGGACCCTCGTCCGATGTAATAAATGTCACCGAGTGTCTGTCTGTTCCAAGAGATAACGGCCTCAAAAAAACCAAACCAACCAATAGAGACTGAATATTACCGGCCGGAGGCTCAGCTATTTCCGAACCCGGGTTTATTCTTCATGTAACACGTATGTGCTGAATGAACATATCAGGCTATAAGCAGGCGTCAAACATGAGCCTCAAACTAGCATTCAAGAGGTAGCTTATTAAATATGCATGCTGCAGGGCTGCATTAAAAATATGGTGCTTCTGCTTTAATACATTTTTACTTTACTGACAGTGTGGTAGATAAGGGGAACAGCCTCCCAGTAGAGGTGGTAGAGGGTAATACAGTGAGGGATATTAAACATGCATGGGATAGACATACGGCTCCTGAATCTAAGACGAGACCAACGGCTGATTAAGGTTTGAGTCTTTACAGTCATCACGTGAGTGATGAGGAGCTCTAATCTATGACATCATACCTGAGTGTTTCACGGGCAGCAGAGCAGGACTCGTGTTCGTCCCTTTTTAAAATAAAGGGCCCTGCAAACCCTGGGGGCCAGCCCTGTATCCTGGGGGCCAACCCAGACGGCATGTCAGACCTGGAACGTATTCAAAAACATTCAAATCGAACATTAAAAGAGAAATAATAATAGATATTTGTATTTTTCCGGGGGGATACAAAATGAATCATCTTAATATTTCATATATTTATAAATATAAGATTCTGTTATTTAATGATTAATATTTATATATACATTTGAATCTAGATTTTTCTATTTGTGATTTGTTTCTAATTTAACGCGGAAAAAAATAATAATAATAATAAAATAATAATAATTATATATTATTTTTTTAAATCTAAAAAATGAATGTATGTCTGTCGGCGGCGGACGGACGGACAGAAGGTTTGGGCATCCTGCGAGAGGACGCTTTGTTCTGAAAGACATGTTGAGTGCAGAAAGCGGAGTTATCCGCGTAATCCCGAGCATCTATACGGCCAGATTGGAGCCGACTGTGGAAAAAATTCCTGTCTATTTTGGGTAAGAGATAAAAGCGTGGAGATTACACGTAGCGAGTCTTAGACTGAAACTGATGGAAAAATCCATTCAGCGGTCACTGACCCCCCCCAGCCTTTCATTCTAATGAAATTCGGAGCCCCGGCCTCCTCCGTCTCACCCTCCCTTGGACCTTTTCTTCTTCTTCTTTTTTTTTTTTTTTTCCTCCCCAACGCTTCACGTATCTGGCTGTTTTAATAACATCTGTAAAATGTAACCGTCCTTTCGAAAATGTTTATACAAGAAGGAAGGCTGGGGCTTTTTTTTTTGTATTTTGAAGCTCTGAAAAAGAGCAAAGTTTTGGAAAATATTAAATCATCCAGTAAAAAGTGTTTACCCCCCGTTGTACTTTACAGAGAGGGTGGTAGATAAGTGGAACGGCCTCCCAGCAGAAGCGGTAGATGGTAATACAGTGAGGGCATGCGTGGGATAGGCATACGGCTCCTGGATCTAAGACGGGACCAACAAATAATTAGGGTACTTAAATATTTATATTCTTCATTTCTTTCTTTTAAAAGCTGTTTTTTTCTGGAATTTCTCACTTTTTTTGTATAATTGTTTGGTTAAAAACCACAATAAAGTGATTTCTTTAAAAAATACCCCATATAATATGTGATTGGTGTTATTCTGAAATTCTTTTGTTTAATTTATTTAGATTAAAGCAAAGTAATTTTATCTTCCCATCAGATGAAAAAAACACTCATTCCTTGGCGGAGATTCGAGATAATTCTGCCATTTGTGGAAACGTTATCTAAAAAAATAAATAAGGATGTTCTAATGATATCGTTCAGAAATCTAAACAGGCTTTCTTTTCATTGGAACCCAGGAGTGATGGGAGTGATAAAGGGCCATTGGAACACAGGAGTGATGGGAGCAAGTGAGAAAGGGCCATTGCGGCACAAGGAGTGATTGGGAGTGATAAAGGGCCATTGGGGGACAACAGGAGTGATGGGAGGATAAAGGGACATTGGGAACAACAGTGAGTGATGGGAGTGACTAAAAGTGGCCAATTGGAACACACGGGAGTGATGGAGTATAAAGGCCATTGGAACAATTTACACAGGCTGGAGTCAATGGGGAGAGAGTACGAAAGAACTGACAAGAGGGGCCAGTTGGAAGACAGGAGTGGATGGGAGTGATCAGGACCACATGGAACACAGGAGTGATGGGAGTTGAATAAGGGCACATCGGACAGCAGGAAGTGATGGCGTGATAAAGGCCATTGTTGAATTATGCACGAGACCAGTGAGTGATGGGACGTGATAAAAGGACCAGCTGGAACACAGGAGTGAGTGGAAGTGATAAATGTCGGCCATTGAGACAGCGGAGGAGTGATGATTGTATCGCATGGATGATTGGACACAGGCAGTGAATGGGGTGAAATAAAGGGCCACTTGGACATCGGAGTGATTCGGGAGTGATAAAAGCGGCCGCATTGGAACACAGGAGTGATGGGACGTGATAAAGGGCCATTGGTAAACCAAAGGAGTGATGGGAGTTGATAAAAGCGGCCATTGGACCCGGCAGGAGTTGATGGGAGTTGATAAAGGGCCATTGGAACACAGGAGTGATGGGAGTGATAAAGGGCCTCTGTTCACCTATGAAGAGATTCCATTAAGATCTATCTGATCTATCTATATATTATATTTTTTATATTCAGACTGTATATCTAATGTGACTTTAACAAAATGTCCATTCTCTGAGGACTTAACCCAAATTTACCTTGCAAACGAAATGTCCTTATATGGACTTGTCTATAACCTCTAATGAGTCACCTCCTCGGCCGTAAACAACAGGAAGGAGGCTCAACATCCTCAGAGCTGCAAACGGTCAACATCTATTACTTAATTTCCCTTTACTGAGGTCACTGGAGATTCCCGACAAACATTAAATATTTGCAGGATCTCCAGATGGGAGAAGGGAATCGTCTCTACGGGAACCCCGTTAGCTCCGTCCTGATATTGTTACCTACCGCCTGGCGATCAATTGGCTGAACACACCATCTAAGTTACATCAACACCTCGCGTCCTTAAAAAAGAGAGGGCTATGATGTCATATGGCAGCATGGAGGGGGGCTGGTGGCATCATGACATCATAGCCCTCTGTTTTAAGGACGAGCGGCCATGTTGATGTAAAATTATTCTTTTCATCGCTTGTACAAGTCACAGTCCTTTCCTAAACTTTTGGCCAATGAAAATTTAGATCCCATCTGTTGGACCAAAATCATTAAGACAAAGGAATTCTCTCACCGTAACAAAACTTGTTTTAAAAATGTTTAAAATTGTGGCATATGTGCCAATATATTGTTTTCTTTGTATCCACCCTGTGAATGTGCAAAGACGTCCCCTAACGTTAAAAAATGTGGGCAAATACGCAAAGTAAATCTGAAACCCCCCCAAAAAAATTTCGCATGACTTATGAAAACTGGATGAACTGAAGCGGCACATTTTTCATCTGAATCCCCACAGTCAATATGCAGAATACATTTAAAGTCGCGTACATTCTGACAGCGTGATGCTCATGAATATTGGATTCCAAAGTAATCTGCCGTTAGGAAAGGTTATGGAAAAAAAAATGGAGGAGACCCTTATGTGCGATGAGAGACTAAAAAAATAAAAACGACAGGCGGAGGTGACCGTAACGCCGGAACGGGTCAAAAAAATGCTAATCGAAATCTGAAAGTAAAATTGCGTCCCTGACGCTCAGCAGGGGCTCCGTCAGTAACTTTCACAGTTGGACAGAATCCACTTAACATCAAGGAAATTTGGTTACGCTCGGGTTGTCCAATTACCAGCGGGTGACTGCAAAACATGAAGTCCATGCCGCAGATCGATGTGTTTGTACGGTGTTTTCCAAGCAGTGTGAAGGCCACTTGTCTAATTATCACCTTCCATGATCCTTTGAGGTTTGCAGTTAAAGGACATCATTGTTTTCCTCTTCGGCATGGCGCTCCTCAGCATGGCTCTCCTCAGCATGGCCCTTCTCTCCTCAGCATGGCGCTCCTCAGCATGGCTCTCCTCAGCATGGCCCTTCTCTCCTCAGCATGGCCCTTCTTAGCATGGCGCTCCTCAGCATGGCCCTCCTCGGCATGGCGCTCCTCGACATGGCCCTCCTCGGCATGGCCCTCCTCAGGATGGAGCTCCTCAGCATGGCGCTCCTCGGCATGGGGCTCCTCAGGATGGAGCTCCTTAGCATGGCGCTCCTCAGGATGGAGCTCCTCGGCATGGTGCTCCTCGGCATGGCACTCCTCGGCATGGCGCTCCTCAGCATGGCCCTCCTCAGCATGGCGCTCCTCAGCATGGCACTGCTCAGGATGGAGCTCCTCAGCATGGCACTGCTCAGGATGGAGCTCCTCGGCATGGCGCTCCTCAGGATGGAGCTCCTCAGCATGGAGCTCCTCGGCATGGCCCTCCTCGGCATGGCCCTCCTCGGCATGGCGCTCCTCGGCATGCATCAGACTTTAGAGTACATGGGACATTGGTGAGCATGTGGGAACCTCTGCCTAAGATTACAGGTGCAACAAAAGATATTGACCCTCCTGCAGTCTGTGTTGGGCTTCTGTCCTCATATCTATCCTATTGTGGATCCAAATTAGAATGTACGTGCCGTCACATTATGGAGCCTGCCTGGTAATAAATCATTACAAAGTGCATTACAAATAGATGTCATTAGTGCCAGCATCAACAACTACACTTGGTCAAGAAACCTTTCGGGTCCCCAAGGACCTAGAGCCCCCACAACACAGCGGCCTATGTGGTGCGTTTGCCTAAGATAAGCCCAAAATATAATGACTTGTGACATATTACTTTGGCGAGAGGGTAAGAAGCCAGATCGGGGGTAATTTACTCCCTTATTCAGCCCCTCCATGGAGCGTCACAGAGTCTTGAAGTAACTCCTTCATATTCTACTCTAAATAAATGATACCCGAGCATCCTGATTGGTGCTTTATCACAGCTGGAATCCCTACTTGAATACAGGTGACTTCATTTAGCCAAGGTTTTCATAAGGATCTTTATTAGAGTTATTATTGAGCCTGTTAAATGGTTACTGTTTAAAGGGTCTCAGGGTCAGCTCGCTTATGTTTGACTTGATAATATAATTCCTAGACATTACACATGGTGTAAAAAATAAATTGTGTGCATTGAGTATCGGAGGCGCCTGGAGAAACATTCTAAACGTTGAAAATTCTATATTTAGAATCCAGAAATAAGCTCAATTATCTCGGGCCGTCTTAGGTAGACAAGGAGCATAAACTGTCGCTGATTGAAGCAGATAAAAGCATTCCATACTAAGAGGGGGTTATTGATAATTAGTAATTTTTTTTTAAATAGACTCATCTCCATAACCAGCAATGGTATGGTCCAACCAGCAGAAATATCCGATTTGCTACTATAGACCCAGATACAATTTATATAGAAAAATACCAAGCGAACTCGTCGAGTGTCGGAGAAAGAAGACCGATAACGTTGTCATTTAAGTGGTTCCTTGGCAAGCGTCTTGTGCTTCAAGAAGTGAAGTTCATGGAGAAACCAGTCTATCAGTACAATCAGGGCTGGATTTATGTCTCAGACACCTCAGGCACAAAAGGTACCGGCTCCCCGAAGAATGCTCTGAAAATAAATGAAAGGGCTTTGGTGTGTAGCTGAAAATAGGAATGGGCGCGAGCAAAAAGTCCCTGCAAGAGAAGGAAAGTCGGTGTGAATAGGTGGAAGCAGACCATGTGCAGAAGGTTACGCGACGTTACTGAGACCTCAAGAACTTGCTTGATGGCTGTGCTGATATCGGTGATTCTACTACCAGCAACTCACTGGTCTGCCAAAAAATTGCCGTTGGCTGCCACTTTTAAGTTACTTCATTCCTCTTGGTGTGTGTGGGGTAATGTCCTGAATTGACCCATGGGAGTTGGGCAAGGTACCCCTCGACTACCACCTCTGAAAAACATGAATAACTGATCCTTCGGCAAATCCAGTCCACACAAGTGGGGTGACGTCCTGGCTGTTGGCCAAAGTCCTGCCACATCAAGGGCACAGCTTACTGTCAGTACACAGGGTGCGGATAGACCTGGCTGGTAATCAGTTGTTCTACCAGTTGGCTTTGGGGCACAAGCGGTACGATTCACAGACACAGCCGTACGAGATCATCTTCTGACCTGTTTTACATCATAATGTGGAATATTTTAGATAGAGGACCCAACTTTTCTCCAGGCCTGTCATAAGTTCACTGGGGTATTACCACGAAAGAATGTTACTCAAAATGTAAAACAATGTCTATAAAGTACCCGTCAGGAACTTTTCTGGCAAAAAAAACCCCAATCACATTAATTGAATAGATTTATATACTTTAGATTCAGAAACAGAACCTTTGGGTTAGGCTAATATAATTTGTTTAATATAATAAAACTCAAAACGTCTGACATGTATGAAACATTTTAAGAAGTACAGACTGAGTTCTGTCCATCTTCCCTCTGGTTTGTTACAGATCACGAACGCGGTGAGAAAGATTAAATAGAACACTTCTCCGTTGTGTTAATTTATTCATTCGGCACCATTGTGCACACCTGGGTTTGTTTTTGTAACAGTAACCAGATCAGATGAACTCAGGAACCATTGGAGGAATTGGTTTCTCACTCACTTGGGCCTGGAAGGGTTAAGTGTTTCCACTGATCTTCAGAGGTGGCAAAGGTTCCTGTCACACATGGTGTGTCTCTCCATCAGACATAGACATGGAGCCTTCAGAGGTCAACCATTCAACTGGAACGTCTATGGGACGGCTGAGACATTTGACTGGGTGTTGAGACTGTCCCAGTAAATCTCGGACTGTTGGCAGGAATAAGAATGGCATTTTGAGCTGATCGCTACCCTGGACGTTCTAAGACACCAAAATCAAACCAAATATAAAACCGGTCACCCTTCAGCAGCCTTATCACTATAGTAACCTTTCCAATCCAATATTGGACGATTCCGCTGGTTGCTATGGTAATAAGATCACATTTCAAATTTCGCACTACTATTTTTAAGGGTAATAAGACAATATATTTATAAATTAAGGTAAAATTGTTTAAGTTCTGTTTATGGAGCCCCGTCCTCTTCCTTTAAGACTGCACAGTCTGGTACATTTCCAATATAAAGGCATTTGATGATGTCATAAATGATGAATTATAAATGTTTTAGCTAATTTAATACGTTCTTGTTATTTATACATTTACTTGCAATTCTATTTGCACAATCCAGATTTTTGTTGTTTTTTTCCCCCCTTTACATTCCGGCTATAAATACAGTTTAGGTAACAATGCCCTTTAGCACATGTTATGCCTCATTTGCACCCGTCCCCGTGTGTTCGTCCGAAGCACAGGTGCACAAACAAAACCAAATATGAAAAGCTTTCAGCCTGGAAATGGCCCGTCCTTTGCTTATTGTTCTGCGGTATAAATTAGGAACCCATCTGGAAACTTGGCACCATGTACCCTGATAATCCTTGTCCAAAGGTTCTAAATGCTAAATTCTTTCCTGCGGTTATCCAAAATATCCTCTCCTAATTAGAAATGTCCTCTCAGCTGTCACTCCATGCTTCCTGTTCTTTGCCACCAAAAGGACAGTCTACAAAATGTGCTTTTTATTCCCGAACACCTCCTAATTTCACTTTAAAAATGACATTTTAGGATCCTATTGTCTTGCCGGCCATCGGCTATTTAGTTCTTCGACTTTGGACTCGCTACATTTAAGTCGTTCCCAAAACACATCCATTGGTTTTGCCCCAAATAAATGTTTCTCTTTGAAGTCATACCCCGGCACTACGGGCCACGGCGTGGATGGGCGCTGGGTTAGGGTTTGTAGGCGTTCAGTAGGTTAGGTTCCCAGGAAGCAGGATAGGCAGGAGATGGCTGAGAGACAAACCCAACCTGAAGAAAGCCGTAGAGAAAAACGTAGCCGGGTCTCAACCACAAGATCTGGTTCATAGTCGAAAAACAAGAGCAAGGTCAACGAGAGCCGGGTCAAAAACTAGAACGTCACCAAAACTAAGAAAAGTCACACCAACCAAGGGCAACTGTAATTTGAAAGTCCCAGGTAAATATAGCCATCGAGGGCTGAAAACGAGGCAAATTCAGTCCAGGGGTCTAATGAATAGAGCATGCCCAAGAGGATGGGTGCCCATGTGATCACAACCAGCCAACCAGCCGGCTAGATGGCAGCTCGAGGCAGCAGGACCACTAGGCTGGAACCTGCTGTCTCAGAAGACCCACCAAGGACATCGTGGAGCCACCTCCGATGATGCCACAGGGACGGGCTGGCGATCAAGGAGACCACCTGGAGCCCTTGGAGCCCTTGAAAGGGTTAGAGCAATGCCGAAGATACATACAACTTCAGCAAACAAAGGCTATGAAAGGAGCTGCTCCATGCAGAGGGTCTCAAAACAATCGTTGACAGCTTTGGAATGGGGTTAGAGGCCAAGCGATCACAGAACATCTCATCATTGCCTCATGGAACCTTAATGAAAATAGACAGAGATAAAAAAGAGAGAGAGCGAGAGGTCTCTGGGTGGTAATAGGCACTCGAGCTTCTGTCTTTCCGTACGAAGACCCTAGAAATTGTTTACATTCCTGGACCGATTTAAAATTACAGTCTTGTCTATGAAATAATGCAAAGCTGTCTGCGCCGAGACGAACACATTAACCAGATCCGCGGCCCCCTGTTACTCGGATTCCGTTACATGCGATGTCTTCCATGCAGCCGGGCAGCAAAAACATTTTGAGATCCGGAGTTCTTTTTTTTCTGTTGTTTAAGGCGAATAACGTGTTTTATAAAATGTTATTAACTCTGGAATGTTTGCACCTTTGTGGGTATCTCGTCAAGGCTTCCTGAGCTTTGGTTGACCCTCTGAGGGTAACCCTTACAGTCTTATATAGTCCCCATTTTATATTAAACTCAATTTCACCGATTCCATTTTAGACCCAATCTCAAGTTACATCGTGGCAAACATCATACTACATATAAACATAGAATCTGACAGCAGATCGGCCCCATTCGGCCCCATTCGGTCACCTGCTTTTCTTGCTTTAAAGACTCAAACCTTAATCAGTCCTTGGCCTCATCATATGCCTATCCCATGCATGTTTAAATCCCCTCACTGTAGTAGCCTCTACCACTTCTGCTGGGAGGCTGTTCCACTTACCTATCACGCTCTAAAAATCAGAGTAATTTTCCTTATTTGCCAGTCAATCCGGAATATCAAAGCTTAAAGAAAATACAGCATTTTGAAGAGGAGAGATTTACCAGGTATAGGTTAAAACTCGTCACAATTATTGCAATGAAAATATTCCTCGGATTTTTCTCTTATTTTCTCACTTTTTTTTGGATAAATCGGTGTGATTTTTGTCACAAGCCTGGTCTGGCGGTCTTGCTGCAAAGTAACCAACAATCCTCCCATCAGGGATCGCACAAATAGCTATATTTACTGAAATTAAGTTTCAAGAAATATCCCCTTTTATTTTGCCCGCTGCAGAAGAGACATAAAAGAAAGTCACGCGGTGAAAGGCCGCTTGACAAAGACCGTTTGACGCATTTCTCGGTGACTCATATTTAGTTTCATGGCCCTACATTATTATTAACACCCCCTCCTTTACAAACCATCTATTATAATATAACTATCACTCCCAGCAGCCCAATCCCTGGGATCATACGGAGTGTTTGTGAAACGGATCAAGACTTCTGGCCTAGGACAAGTAGACCTAGATCCAGGTGGGTCCTGTGTCATATTCACAGGGGCCGATCACCCTATTGGTTCATCAGGCTCCCAGGGTTTCTCTATTCAACAGGCTGGTATTGGAGATCAAAGCTCTCCTTTGTAGACATGTCCAAACGGGCTAAAAACAGCTCGAACTAATTTTTGGCCCATTTTTGGACAACAAATTCCGTTTTCTGACAGTTCATTTTGTATGGAAATCGGGGCCTTTTTAAATTTGAAACAAATGCCCACAAACTATCTCATACTCACGTATACACTCTCATTCACTCTCATTCACTCTCATTCACTCTCTCTCACAGTCTCATAATGTTTCCCTTCTCCGTTGACCGTTTCTGTGTTGAAGCTTTGCTTCTTCTCTAGCATCCTGTTCATCTTCTTCTCTCTCTCTCCGGGCAAAATGGCAGAACTTTGGGGCAAACCCTCTCCCTTGATCCTCCAATCGGTTTGTAGATTATAATGGAAGCTTCAACATTAACCCCTTAAAGACAATGGGCGGCCCCTAAACCCATTGAAAACAATGCATTTTGAGCCCGTACATGTACGGGCTTTGTCATTAAGGAGTGGAAAAAACGAAAACCTTAAACGGGGCAGAATTCTAACACTAAAACTAAAGAGCATATTTTCCTTTGAAGCTCCGTGCCCGTGACTATGTCAGAAAGGATTTTTTTATATACGTTAAAATAAACACCGATCTTTATGCTTCTCGGAACATACCTCGTGCGAAGCGGTCATTTAAGGTTGCAGATCTCAGAGTCCTTTCACATCGTTCTGTAGGACAGATTTGCATTTTCCCTTTTCTGCATAAAAAAAAAACCAATAAAAACAAAGTCTCGGTGGCCGTATCTCACGCAGCGGACGCTGCCGGGCAGAGCTGATCTTGCCCGCAGTCAGCAATGTCTGTGAAACTCATTTGGGTTGTAATGACTCCGCTTCTGGATTTTTGCACCTCAGTTTAACAAACAGACGTTTCCACGGGTCTGAAAACACTACTATTTATTTAACCCTATATCTGCTGATCAATAATAGGAGATAAAGACATTTATATCGTGGTTATGAACAATGTATAGGTGCGTACCTGGCAACTCTCCGGGTTTCGTCTGGAGAGTAGCGATGCTTCTCCGGGTCACTATGGAAAACTGCAGGTCACTCCCCATCGAAAATAGTGTGTCCCCCAACTTCAGCGGTGGTACCTCCAACCCGCGAGGGGGGCTCCGGGAAGCCGGAGGCAGAAAGTTCCCGGGCATGAGGAGCGGGCTAGGGATGATTTGGTTCGCCATTTGAGTGGACGGGGATTTCACCGGTGCGCCAGGCCTAGGTGAGTCAACAAGATGAGTTTAGGAAACCTCCTTCCACCAACAAAACCTTGGCCAGCTGCAGAAGGAGCTCACTGGGGTTGGACCTTTCGGAAATGTTTCCCCGTAAAGTCACAGTTTAGTAAACATGGCCCCAAACATTTTTGGGGTTGAAGCAAGGCGCTATCAGTGACATGATATGATGATCTATAAAGCTTAACGTTGGAGGTGAGTTTACCTAAACCCAACACGACAGGTTTTCCATTGTCACCAATTCTATAGGAAATCACCCAATACACAGAATCCACCTTAGAACATCAAGGCAGACAGAAATGTAAAAATGACAAAACTGAACAAAGAAAATGTTTCATCTCTACATTAGAGCTCCTTACAAACCATTACAGAATCAGGACCACGAAATGCTAGTAATGCGGCACTCGGCAAGCAGGAGTGGAGTCTGGTGCCTGACAGGTTGCATGAAACTATGAAGAGTCCCTCAAAATCCATATGCCTAGGGGCCCCTGGGGTCCAACACTGCTCCCAAGTGTCTCAGTTTAAGGACAGTCCCTCTTTGGATCCAAAACATTGATCCCCCTCTTTACTCCCTTGATGCCCCTCTTTTCTAAATGTTTGCTGGGTATGAGGGGATCGCAGGGTTCTACAGCCCTAAAAGCCCCAATAATGTGTATAGAAACAGCAGCAAAATAGTAAACAATGGGGCGCAAAGTCACATAAAAACATATTCAAAGTCATTTCAAATGTTGGAAGGTATACTACAGTTCAAAAGTTTGGGGTCACTCAGCTGTTTTCAAGGAAAACAAGGAAAATTGTTTTTGTGACATAATTACAAAAGGGTTTCTAACCATCAATTAGCCTTTTAAACTTAAACTTGGATCAGTGAACACAACGTGCCATTGGAACACAGGAGTGATGGGAGTGATAAAGGGCCCGCATTGGAACACAAAGGAGTGATGGGGAGTTGATAAAGGCCATTGAACCAGGTAGTGATGGGAGTGATAAAGGCCATTGAACACAGGAGTGAATGGGAGTGCATATAAGGGCCATTGGAACCAGAGTGATGGGAGTGATAAAGGGCCATTGGGGACACAGGGTGATGGAAGTGATAAGGTCTCTGTATGCTATGAAGAGAATTCCTTACAATAGCCGTTTCCAGCTCCAATAGTCATTTACCATTAACCCGCGTTAGCGCTGGTTTCTTGAAATATGTTTCAAATTTTAATGGACAGATGTCTTTTCTTTCTAAAAGAAGTACATTTCTAAGTGACGCCAAACTTTTAAAGGGTAGCGTTTGTGCATTTATATGCTATTTATATCACATTTTCAGTCATCTAGGTTGCGTTTTGGGTAATCTGACCTTTTTTTCACGCGTTCAGATATGACAGGCTCGGCAGCTCTTCCTCTTCTTTGTCCTACGATGACTCTCCTTTTTATGATCGTTCCCGGGATTTCAGAGAGACATTTAATTATTTCCACGCTCCGCGGCATTTTACTCCTAACATTTCTCAGCATGAACTCGGCAAAGGGGGAAAAAAAAATGATTATTATAAAAATGTTTTGATTCGCATCCCACCGCCGAAAGCTCTAATCACAGGTTGAGCGAAACCTTCTGGTCTGGCTCTTTGATGGCTTCCAAGCTTCATGCAATAATTTCCCTTTTTGTGCCGCTAATCGTGGCTGCCCAACAGCGTCCGTCCTCGCCGGTTACCCCGATGAACGGCTCCGTGCAAAATGTTACTATTGTCTAACTTTTTGAAACATGGCTTTAAAACCCAGAGGGGTTTCTGGATATGAGTTTAACAAACGGATATATTCAGCAATACCAGGGACATATATATACCGGTATATATCTATATCATAGGGAGAGTGAAAAAATATTTACCGAAATTAATCAAACTTAACAAGAATAGAACGTAGGAAGGCAAACATCTCGGCCTAGGGTGGCAGGTCCTGGGGGGGGGCAGCCCCTTTGCCGCCAATCAAAAAAGTTGCCCTTTTGGGCAATTAGCGCCCTGTAGCATCGCTGGTCAATGGGCCGGTTAAAAGTAAGGCCACTGATCTTCCCGACGAACACATTTACGTTAAGGAGGACTGTATCAAGCCGACGCAGCCTCCCTATTTCTCTTCCTCTTGGCTCCACCTGTCCTTAAAAGAGGAAACGCTGATGTATGATGTCAGATCTCAACATTCAGAAGAAGCATGTCGCGTGGCAACGGTTTTTTTTAAGTATTATCCTCTGGCGGCTGCATTCTGATATCACAGAAGCCTTGGAAACATTTGGAAAATAACCGCAAAGAAAAATGTACAACTAAGTAAGAAAGAAAAGTTGAGAGAGTTTGGGAGGGGGATATAGAATATATATATGAATGTGTTCTACTGTACATATGCTATATTACATATATTATATGCACTTTTCTTTTTTCTCCTCTTTCCCCCGGGGTTTATAACCCATCCCCCTCTTCCATTTAGCTTTCAATTCTCCATCTTTCTTAAGCTTTTCAGTGAGTTCCCTATTGTCCGTAATTAGTAGAAATAAAACATGTCTGATAAGGAAATATATACATTTACATTTATATATACATACAAACATACATACATATATACATACATACGGAGCAAACAAGTGCCTCCTCTTTAAAGCCTCTGCCGCTACCAACTTAGTATTTCTTTCCATCTATTGAATTTTCCAAAGTGAACGTTTTTTGCGGGGGTCAAACCGTGTCTGACATGCAAGGGATGCCCTCTTAGAGTTTCCTGTTATTCTACAAATGATTCCTCATCGCGTTTACAGGAACCTAGAGAAATTGTCAAGTGGTAATTGGAAAAAGAGTGTGTGGGTGTGTGTGGGTATAATATATATATAATATATATATAATATATATATATATGACATAAATCCAAAAATACCCTGTACAAATGTTTTTGTTTGATGTACTGAATATCTATCTATTATCTATCTATCTACATATATATATATATCAGACCCTAAGGCCACCAGGATTTATAAGTTATAAGAGTACGTCAAGCCCATTTTCCCCAGGGGTTGAGCCCTTGGGTACTGTGGAGCAGCCAGGACTTGTAAGCGTTAGGAGTTGACTACCTCTTCACCTTGAGCCTGCGCCCCTGGGCACTCTCCGGCACTGGAACCTAAAGGCTAAAGCACAGTAACTCACCGAAACTCATGGACTGGAAACAAGCCGTCGGGCAGGCCGAGTTCACCCAGTAGTCGAGATGAAGGAAAAAGGTCTGGTACATAGGAAGCAACGTTAAAGGGCACTCAAACTCATCGAATGGGCAACAACCAACTGAAAGGAAGAGGAATAAATACCCTGAATAGCGTAGGAATTAACTCGCACAGCATTGCTAAAAGCAGATACAAGATCATTTGTAACTGAAGTCGGCAACGTGACTTCCGTCTGTACCGGGTTCTACTGATAGCTCAATGGGAACCGTCAAGGAACTCAACAGGGTTCTAGATTCCGAAGGGTTTGTCCAGGAGTGGAAACATGATTTCTTCCGGGAGCTTTCGCAGGCTGGAAAGTGATACTTTTTAATCAACGTTCCACTGTATCAGTCTTATTTTGTGGCGCGCTAATAGTTAAATTGTACCCTCAGATAATACTAGATGGGATGCAGATCATTAAAATGAATTTCAGCTGGGGGAAGAACATTGGCTCATAAAAAATATCGAAACGTACCAACATATTTCAGCTTCATCGACACATCATAAAATTTCATGAGTATGTAAAAAATAATGTCTGAGAAACTCGAAAACAGCAAATGATCTTAATTAAATTTTTATTTGGCTTTAGATGCTTTGGGGGGGGAAAATTAATATTGGCAGAAATTGCCTTTTTAAATTTACATTGCGGAGGATTAATTGCAAGAGTTAAAGTGAAAGTTAAAATAAAAAATATTAATTTCTTGAATGCTAACTTTATATACCATAGTATTTTCCTTTGCCGCGCATGTTGAAGCTGCCATTATAAATACTGATTTCTCTGAAAAATTATTAATAACTCAATAATAGTTCCCACCCAGGGCCGCTTGGAGACAAAATATGACATTTCCTTTCCCAACCGTCTCCTCGTCCGGGAACAAAACATAGGACCGGTCTTATTATACACATAATATGAGATGGGAGAATTATGGGAGGAAATCACATTCTGCCGGTTCGTCCAAAATAATGTATTATGGAAACTTGCATTTCCTAAGTCAAAAAATATGTTTAAGGTGAGCAGCTGAAATGAAAGCTGATTTTCCATCAACCGCAAGCAGATTTCGGCAAACAAAGTCTCACTGTGAATGTTATCCAGTCAAATCCGGATACCGACTTAAAATTGTCCATTTATAAAAAATTGCGAAGTTTGATGAATATTCGGTCTGCGGGAAAGTATTTAACCAACTGCATAGTTTGGAAATAAAAGCAAACATTTAAATAGTTAAATCTCGAAAAAAACATGAAATCCGTACGAAAGCTACAGAAATCAGGTTTATTCTTTAGTAACACAATAAGGAGCCCTGCAGAAAGTCGCACATCTCCGTATGACGTCTCTGTGCAGTTCGGAGGTGGGATGCTGCAGTAAGCAGTGTAAGACGTAAGCGGTGCAAGGCAAGCAGTTTCTTGTGCTGTCGGGAGGCGTGGATAGGCAACGAAATGGTCCAATCTTAGTAAGAGGATGGTGTTGTGGCCCTCAGAGACAGGTAGGTCAACGATAAAGCCCATGGATGCCAAGGACCAGGGTGTCTGTGGAATCGGTAAGGGTTGTAGGAGGCCACAGGGACAGTGATGAGACATACTCTCTCATCGTAGACACAAGCCAGGGCCACCAGGGCTCTGGTTCCTGAAATCCCAGGGAGTCCTGCCAGAGGGGCATTGTGGTTCATACAAAGGACTTCCAATCGGCAATGTGGAACGACCGCTTTTATATCACAGACCATCCCGTACTTCTGCATTTTGTCACTCCGGGCGGTGTGCCGGATCAAGGCGGTGTTCCCGTAGAACAGAGGTGTCCAAACTGCGGCCCTCCAGCTGCTGCAGGACTACATCTCCCATAATGCTCCTTCAGCTAAGGGGCTGGCTGAGGTGTATGGGAGATGTAGTCCTGCAGCAGCTGGAGGGCCGCAGTTTGGACACCCCTGCCGTAGAAGATCCTTTTGTGTAACTAGAAAACGGTGCAGGGCCAAATGTTATTCTTGAAAAGTCCATAACGGGTTTGGAAAGCCGTTTTCCATTCACGAACCTCCTTGACCCAAACCAAGTTTAGATCTCGTTTTGTGAAGATGGTTGCATATAATTTTGGGCATTAAAGGCAAAGAGTTATTGCATCCGGTCCAGGTTTATCCATGCAAGGGGAAAGGCTTCCATCTTTCTTCCAAGGACTGCCAATGAGTATCTGTGCACTGCAGGGTCATTGATCTGCAGCAGCCGGTGGGTTCGCCATCCATAAGAGACATAATTGTGCGTATTTTAACAGCATCGTATTTCACGGTTATTCATAAACCTCTGGAAGGTTTTGCTGTCACTTGTAAAATTAGTGGCACCACCTGAGGTTCCAGCATCTTATGGGCATCTGGAGTCAGGACAGCAGGGGCTGGAGAAACGTCAGGAACCGCAGGGGAGGCCACCTGTGCCTTAAAATCTTTACCTTTATATCTAATTGGCAGTGTCCACGTGTAAATTCTTCTAACTCATTCCCAACCTTATCGTCAAAATGGAATCTATTAAACTGAGTTCATCGACTCTCAAAAAGACTTCACAAATCAGATGTCCCTGGTCCATCCTACACGGTGTTATTCCACTCCCTTCAGAACAAACTCCATAACCTTCAGAGATCTTCAAGTAGGTTGTACTGTCAGTAAACAAAGAATACACAGAATACTGACTCATTTTCCCCCGTCCCACCATTTAACCGCTGATAATTGTTAGGGAAATCAGACTTTGTAAAGTCACAAAAACACAAAAAAACATTACGAGTGAAAATACATTTCCAAAAACTATTGCACTGTTTTCTTTTAAACTAGTTCCAGTTATTGTCCCATAATATATATATACATATTCAGGCAGCTGCATATCAGCCATTTGTGTGAGTTATTACTCTGGTATCTGAGCCCCGATCTACTAGACAAACACCTCGACTCCTTATCATACTGCCTGTGGGGAACGATAGAATGGCTCAGTCTTAATCTCCCAGTGAGACCCTCTGGGACTCCATTAGTGCTGCTATAAAGCATCAGCTCAGTGTGGTGTTTGAGCAGGAAAGTCACCCAAAATATCACATGACTGACAGCAACGGCGGCCTCCAGGTCTGGAGATAAAGGAAGTTTATTGGGACAAATTTTGATAAAACCAGGTTTTTGTCAACACATAAATCGGGGTTATTACTGTATACAGCAGTGGGGGTTATTACTGTATACAGCGCTGGGGGGTTATATTACTGTATACCAGCGCTGGGTGGTTATTACTGTATACAGCGCGGGTGGGTTTATTACTGTTAACAGCGCTGGGGTTTTTCTGTAATACCCGCTGGTTATATTACTGATACAGCGCTGGGGGTTTATAATTACTGTATACAGCGCTAGGGTTATAATACTGTAACTACGATGGAGAGGTTTATAATTTACTGGTTCTCAGCGCTGTGGGGTTATATACTGTATACAGCGCTGGGGGTTATATTACTGTATCAGCGCTGGGGAGTTTATATACTGTAGCATCAGCGCTAGGGGCGTATAAGTACTGTATTCAGCGCTGGGGGGTTAATTACGATATGTATAACAGTGCTGGGGGTTATATTAACTGTATACAGTGCTGGGGGGGTTATATTACTGGGTAAATTACAGCTCTGGGGGTTATATTACTGTATACAGCGCTGGGGTTTAATAGTTACTTATACAGCAACTGGGGGTCTTATATTACTGTATAAGCAGCACTGGGGTTATATTACTGTACTACAGCGCTGTGGGGGTTTATATTACGGGTATACAGCGCTGGGGGGTATAATTACTGTATACAGCCGCGTGGGGGTTATATAAAAAAAAAAAAAACAAAAAAAAAATAAAACAAAATACTAGTATACAGCGCTGGGGGTTATATTACTGTATACAGTGCTGGGGTTTATGTTACAAGGAGAACATGGAATATACTCTTTAAGGGCCCTAAGGGTTAGGGGACACTAGGCAGCTGCCCTGTTTATTGTGTAGGAAAAGGCACCCCTATCATATCGTATTCACTACAGCTTGGGATAACGAGACTATGGTTAGATTCAGGTTGTTATGTTAGAAAAAATACTTTGAAATATACAGGCGATTTATACCGGTAATAGCGAAAATAAATCAAGTCAACCACAGAAAAAAGATTGTAGGAGAAGAAAAAGAAACAGAAACTGTGCAGCGAAAAAACCACAAATTAAAAATGAAAAGGGGATCCACGAGAGGAGAGTGGAAAATATATATATATAAACGCACAATGATCGTATAGATTTACAATAAAGTCGCTGTGGAACAGAAACTTAATGGAAAACACCCTGACATGTTGTGGAAAAACATTTCAAATTCAAAGGAGAAAGTTAACATGTTTTTGGAAATTAAAAGCGAAAAAAAAAGATGTTTCGTGGGTAAAAAAAGTGAGCTTTTTCCATATGTGCAAAAATGAAACAGTTCAGCGTTTTTTTTTTAAACAAAATAACCAACTTTATGAAATACATCATTGAACAAAAAACAAAAAGGGACATGCGCTGCTGAGAGTAGAATAATGGCTTATAACCGAACATTTTTTATTATTTAATTTTTTTTTTTAAAATCAAAGAATTAAACTGCTATAGGTCTAAAAATTAAAACGATGCAATTGCTGCTGATTAGAACTAAAATAAACAGTCAAATATTTTTGTAACATCTTTTCCACATTTAGGGCTTTTGCATATAATTAAGCAATAGCTGATTGGTGATTTGGGGTTTCTTTGACGCTGTTGAAAGAGCGCCATCTATTGGCACAAAGAAGAATTTTCTACTTCAGATTTATTGGGAGTTTTTTGTTTTTATCACATATGGCTGTATGAACTTGGGTTTTTTATTATTTTTATTTTTGAATAGTCTTGGATATTCTTAAATTTGGACACAACATGGTGACTTTCAAGTCGATGGACAATGCACCCACAGCTGATGAAGATATCGAGCCCAATTGTCCTCCATTGTCCTCCAATCATCGGACACAATAACCAAGAAGGTTCATTTGACTCACAAGGATCTGTGCGGAAGAAGCTTATTAAGCCCCTGCCACAAAACACTCTGAGGTTTAAGGGCTCCCCCAAAAAACATGTTAAATTGTGCAATTCTGATATTTAAACAGATAAAATAATGTAAGCCGGGATCGAAAAGGCCATTGTACAAGGACAGCTACCCCAGTTGCCGCAAGGTGAGGGGTGGATAGTTGAGCTACCTGGTGGCAATGCCTTTGTACCCTCTGGTGCTTCGAGGAAGTGGGGGTGATCTCAACGGAGGGCATAATGCCCCCAACCCCAGACACCAAAAGCCCTAGATATCTCTCAGCGCCCCCATGAGACATAGCAGTCCATGTATGTTCTTCAGAAGGAATATATCGGCAGTAACCCCAAAGATGTTCCCTTTATGTTCCTTTTGAAGAAGTGTGAGAAACGTGCATCTGGATGACTACGAAACGATCCGACTCATCACTGTCAGAAGATCTAATTATACGGAAATATTGTCTCCGTTCATAGATCAACCGTTACATTTTCTCATGTTCTTCTCATGCCGGGTGACGCTTCAGCTGTGGACTTCGTCATGCAGAAGAGATTAATGTGTTCCCTACAGACAACAGGTGTCACTATAATAGATTCTGTGCTTCTTCTGTATTTCTTGGCAACATGTATTTTCTTGCGTTCTCATTCATTCTTTTACCACCTTTTTGGTTTTTTTTAACTCGGTATAATAAAAAAAAGAATGTTGGTTTTGGATAGCTGTTAAATTAGCCATAAAATAAGAGAAAGTCACCTGACCGCTGTCCTCTGCCGGGTCGCGGCTTTTAATTTCACAAATGGTACCGCCGTAGAGGAGTCTTTTATTTCATTATGCTGATTAGCGATCTTCTCCCACTAATCCCTTTAACATTCTAGAATCCTTAAGAAGCATTGCGAACCACATGAGGCCGGTTCAGTCCGTGAGAGAACAGGCGGAAGATTGGAGGTGAAATTTGGTTCATTTCACAAGAATTCCGTTCATAATGTTAATAGTTCTAAATATAGCTATTCCGGATTATTAGCGTGCCTTTTTGGTTTCTGATAAAGAATGATATTTTGGGTGCCTTGTGCAATATACATAAATACAGAACGTTTTGGACTTGTCTAGACCATTAGTAATGTCCATGGCATGTGGGCATTTCTTATTAGTAACATGAGATCATGGAGCAAAGCACTCGGGGGAATGACGAGCAAGGATTTGCCCATTTTGAGTTTTGTCAGCTGAGTTGCATTAATCCCAACCAGTGTATGCATCATGACATCGATAAATTCCTTTAGAATCCTTATTTTCAATAGATGTGTGTTTAGATTCAAATAAGGGTCAATAGTGCAACATTGGAGGACCACTGGCTTCCAGAAGACTTGATGTGGACAACTTTACTTATTATCTTACTTAAGGGTCCTGTTAAGACCCCAGGAGCGCAGACCGCAGGAGTTCTTGTCCTGAAACAAATAGGAAAGGGTTGAGCACCAAGGCAGGGACTTTAATGATCCCAACGGTGAGGATGCGCAGGTATCGGCAGATATAGATAGTCACTGACTGTATGGGTAGCCAAGCACTTCAGGAGTAGCCAATACTTGTATGGGAAAAGCTGCAGGTAGACAGGTGGAACAATGGCAGGTCAGGTATGCAGAGCAGGTAGTTAGCCAAAGCTGGGCCTGGTACACTAAATGGGTAGTCAGAGGAAGCCAAGGTTCGTACACAAAATGTGCCGAGCTTGACCCGCCACTTGTGCGTCACATGACTACTGCCTTCCCAAAGGGACCGTACAGCAGACTGCCATTGGGTAAACAGATGCCGCATAGATACCGCGCACTGCGGGTCTTAGCAGCGTGACGGGTCCTTAAGGAAGACCAATTTAACAAGTATATGTAAGGCACAGTGTTAAAAAGTTTTACAGATTGTGCTCATAAAGCAGTGACATTCCAATGGTTTCCATGGTGATTGCTCCACATTTAGAACTTTGCTGAGAAGACACCATTATAGTTAACTATTATTAATTAATAGTTACGTATTAGTTAAAATCATTAGTTTAATCACAGGATATTTAGAATGAGATAGGAGAACATTTTGTCCCTGAATACATCGATGTGCTGAGTAACGATAGCGTCTGTCATCCTGCAAACAGCATGCAATACCACAAACCTCGCAGGAGGAGGAGGCATGGCCGCCATGATAAGCGGTGTACGGCGCATGGTGATGATGATGTACATATGTCACTAAGTGGCTTTTTGGCACATTTCCTATTTTAACCCTGCTAAGGACTTCCTCAGCCATCAGCTGTTTGGATTTTCTCCTGATCACTTGGTGATTATTGTGGATTAACATCTCTGGTTCTCAACCTCTGCCTGATTGTGACTTTGCCTGTTTGCCGCCTGCTCTGACGAGATCTTAATATTCCATAATAACTACAAAACCACAGGGCCCCGGTGCAAAAATTGCCCCTCCGCGACTTCATTAAGCAACATGTTCCACAGTGCTAGCTTTGCCACCAGTTTCTCAGTGCCAACTTTGTCCTCAAACAGCTTCTCTGTGCCATCTTAGCCCCCAAACAGCCTATCTGCGCCATCTTTGTCCCCAAACAGCTTGCTAGTGACATCTTAGCCTCAACACGGCTTGCCTGTGTCTCTCTCCCTCCGTGCAGCCTGATCCAGCATGCGGGAGAGAGTGTGAGAGATCATCCTTTTTGAGAAAGCTGGAGTATCATCGTTCTGCACATTCATGAAAATCTACACATACTAATTCTGTAACCGGAGAACACCCGGTCCTTACAGAGTCCCCTTTATAAACCGGCACATTCTTTAAATCTGGACTGAATTTGCTTCATGTAACGTTTAACTTGTGCCGTTTCGGATTTCTTTTGATTGCGATTTTAAAATATGACCTTGATTAAGACTGAACTCTGTAAGCCCCAAACTTTGCACAAATTTACCTTTGTATGCTATGTTATTGGAAACATCTGGATGAGGATAATTTCTCCAGGCAACCTGGTCACAGTCCATTCCAGCCTCGCAAGACCTACTGAGGATTTTGGGGAAAAATTAGACAGTATTGGGAAAATGTTACTAAATTTTCATAGTATGAGCATAGTGAAGATAAAGATATATATAGGGGTGTAAATTGATTTACAGCTATGCACAAGAGATGGGGGGGATGCCAGATTGCATGGTGGGCCGGACGACCAGTCTGGGTCCGTGTACAGAACAAGATAAAGGCCACCACAACTCATGTTCGAACATACGTGTTTTCAAAAGAGTAGAAATATTAGGATTAGAGGTTATAATCTAAGATAAATGGTCAGAAGTTTAGATGAAAAGTACGGTTTACTTTACTGAGAGGGTGGTAGATAAGTGGAACAGTCTCCCAGAGCAAGTGGTAGAGGGTAATACAGTGAGGGTATTAAACATGCATGGGATAGGCATACGGCTCCTGAATCTAAAACGAGACCAACGGCTGATTAAGGTCTTTACAGTAGGAGGAACGGGTAAACTAGATGGGCCGAATGGGGCCGATCTGCTGGCAAATTGTGTGTTTCTATGTAATATAATGTAAGTCTACCATGATGTAATGTGAGATTGAGCAGTCCTTCCCATTATCTGTCTAAGATGCCCTCCACCTGTGGTATACAGAATAATAATATATAATAATAATAATAATAATAAAATATGATCGCATGGAAGGTCTCTGGTACTAGAGAGATGTCGATGAAATGCAGACGCACATAAATCACGTCGAAGCTGAGCCGAGTAAAAGTCCTGACGTGATGGATTATGGAACGGAAAGAAAATTACAATCAAGAAGCTCATTTTGGGTGATTGTAAGCTGAAGGTGAAACATTTATTATTATATAAATCATCGCCCTGCTCTGAAAGGGACGGGCTGCTGGGAAGGGGACGATGGTAATTAACTGATTTATCAGAAGACTGGAAGAAGAGCAGTACACTTCGGGGGATTTTTAACGCAAACCCCCCCGACTCGTGTCCAGCAGGTGAAATCTTGCAAATACACAAAATTCCCTCGCTGTATTAGCCTGTACCATTTCTGCTGGGAGGCTGTTCCCCTTATCTACCACCCTCTTAGTAAGGTATAACTTCCATTCCATGGAAGCCTCTGATCCTCTATTTTTAGATGATGAGCTCTTGTTTTAACATTTCTCCATTGTCTATTCAAATACCGGTACTAATACTAAAGGCTAAGGTGTTATATGTTTCCAGGTCAGCTAAATCCTTTGTAAAATACACCTCTTTGCTACTTGTGTCAAGGAATTAAGAAAGGTGATTGGAATTTTTTTAAAAAAGCCCCTTTTTAAGAAAAATAGACTGTTGTACAGTTAAGTATAATATGTCTGTGAGAGGGTGGGCAGGGTAACAGTAATCTCCCATCTGCTACTTCAAGGGTTAAAAAAACATAGAAAAATGTTCATAGAAAACAAATCAACAATAGAAATAACAATTCTAGCTACCAGATTTAGGATCTGCCCCAGTTGGCAGTAGATCACCAGCACCCTATGATGTCTGGGGTCTGCCACCACCTGGTTCTACCCATTCTCATCCAATTTAACTCTACATTAGGACCAACATCGAGTCCCAAAGTCGCCGTCTCCATCCTCTGCTGTCCTGGCTTCATCTCCTGCTTAATGATGGATGGAGACGGCCTTACGTGGACGCCGGGGAGGCACTTAAGACAGAAACTCACCACTGGTCACCCCATATCCACCTAATTTATCTTTGGCGTTTGGTTTCTGCCAACATTAATATCTTAATGTGAAAGATATTAAGCTTCTTATTAAACCTGATTTATTTTATAATTAGCAGGTAATACATTTTCTTCCTAATCAATGGTAGCTCCAGGTATATAAGATACCTAAGTTAGAATGAATGATAAGTTTATGTCCTTTCCCTCCAGCCTCAGATGGTGGCCATGTAGACCCACGGAACGCATGATTTGTTCACGTGGGCACCGCACGCCCATAACAATGTATTTTGTTACTTCTGGTCTAAGTTCTGACAGTATAGTCCTATTCCAACACCTCTTCTGCTTCATATTGCCCTTCATTCAATGGTTCCTTTCATGCAGGAACCACCAACCAGTAGTATGAGGACCTGTAAGAGGAAGCCTTGAAGTCTTCATATCATTAATGTAGATTTTTTAGTGTGTTACATTGTGTTTTTTATGTTACCAGGACTGAGTTATAGCTGAAGTCTGTCCTCCTTTAGACCTTATAGCCCATGGGGTAACAATTAGAAAAGAAGGAACCGAATCATACGCAACTCTAAATTTTGGCCCAAAATCGGTGATCTGGTTCTGAAAATTAGCCCCTGGTTTTCATCCTCTCCATCTTCTGCCGACAGCAGAGTAAACAAAGCCCTGAGAACACACAGAAAGTGTATCGCGTTTCTGCCTTTCTGGAATAATTACCACAACAACGATGTTTTAGCAGTACCTGGATCAAAAAACAATACTTTCAAGATTTAAACCATTAAGCACAAACGGGGAATTGGTACGGATCACAAAGGAAAACATCTGGAATGGATTAGACGGAAAGTCACGCTGCTTAAGGTAAAAAAAAAAAAAAAAAAAAAAAAAGAATTTTAGGGAAAAAGATTGTTTAGTGAAGTAATTCTGTTCTTCCAGAAGTGCAACCGTTTTGGAATCTCATTTCTGTCCCGAGATAGCAAGGAATGTTTAAAATTAACCAAAACTTCAAAAATGTATCATATTTTAGGACGTGATGTTTTTAGTTACCTGGAAACTGAAAGTATGTTGTTTCCCTGCTATGGTAACACAGAGTAAGGAACTTAATATATGACCCAATAACTTGGAATTTAGCCAAATGACCGATGAGAAAAATGTTTTGCTTCGGAGCCAGTTAATACTGTTACTGAATTATATTCTACCCCTGGGAACTCTGGATTGACTTGCCTAAAGAGTCAGCTTTTTTGTCTAACAAGCATGGACCGGCCATCCGGCACCCCAGGCCGATGCCCTGTGGGCCGCTGGCTGATGATGCCCCACACTCGCACGATCACAAGGCTGGATATGCCTGGATGCACACTACGTGAGCTTAAAAATGTTGAATGTGGCTGTGGGTATCCACCTGTGGGCAGCGCTCACATCATAAGGTGGCCGTTGCCCTTAAAGTGCCAGGGCTGCCTTATTATCTCCGGTCCGGCACTCGCTTCACTCATCATTACCCTCCTGGCCAAACTCACCCACACTCATCCTTATTCTCCCCCATTCTTACCTTTATACCATTTCCCGGTGGTCTGGAGCATTCAGGTGCCGAGGAGGAAAGACATCAGCAATGATCTTAGATCATTGTTGCTGTCCATCAATCTGGGAAGAGTTATAAGGTGATTTCCAAACAATTTTCCCAGCCAATTCACCCCAAGGTCAGACTGTGCAATGCTCAGAGAAAGTGCCAAAAACCCAAGAGTTACATCTCAGACTCCAAAGGCCTCATTTAGTATGTTAAACGTTAACGTTCATAACAGTCCAGATAGAAAAAGACTAATATGGTTCGTATGAAAGGGTTGCCAGGAAAAACGCCCCTTCTCTCTAAAAAAAGAACATGGCAGCACGGCCTAGGTCTGCAAAGCTGCATCTGAACAAACTACAAGACTTCTGGAACAATGTCCTATGGACAGACGAGAGGAAAGTGGAGATCCTTGGCCATAATGCACAGCGAAGACCAAACACAGCCTATCACCTCATACTGAGTGTCAAGCACGGTGGGGGAGGGGTGATGATTTGGGCTTGTTTTGCAGCCACAAGACCTGGGAACCTTGCAGTCATTGAGTCGACCGCGAACTCCTCTGTATACCAAAGTATTCTATAGTAAAATGTGAGGCCATTTGTCCAACAGCTAAAGCTTGGCTGATATTAGGTCAAGCAGCAGGACAATCACACCAGCAAATCTACAACAGAATGACTGAAAAAGAAAATAATTAATGTGTTGCAACAGCCCGGTCAAAGTCCAGACCTTAACCCGATTGAAATGCTGCGGGGGGGGACCTTAAGAGAGATGCGCATTAACAAACCTCAAGCAACCATTTCCTCCACGACGACGTGAGAAACTAATAAAGTCATACAGAAAATGAGTACTTCAAGCTAATGCTGCAAAAGGTGGTTCTACAAGCTATTGAATCATAAGGTGTACTTGGTTTTTCACACACAGCTTCTCCATTTTGGTTTTATTTTTCTTGAATAAATCCTGACACAGTGTAATATGTCATGTTTTATTGTTCATCTGAGGTTGTATTTACTTACGTTTTTATATCTGCTAAGGAACAGATGATTGATTTCACAGGACAGTATGTATCTAAACCTAATTTTACATCATTTCAACAGGCATTGATTCACTGTTACATCACGCCTCTATTTCAGATATGATGTCAAGTTGCATCATAGCACAGTCACCCTTAAATCATATGGCACTTTCTTTTAAGTGGCTCTTGGCTACTAGAAGTAATGCAGTCTACACTCCCTTCCATGTAAAGGTGCTGTCCCACCTACCCTGATGAACTTAATACCTTTAGTAACTAAATCCACCGTTAGGAACACGATTCCTTGTTCTGTTAGAAGAAATACTTCTTCAATCATGTAGAGTTTTTGTGAGATTCATATTTTTTGAAAGAAACACTTAATTGGCACACGAGTGGGCACCAATAAGCTGTTGACATAGAAACTGAAAAACTTCTAAAATGTATCAGTGTTATCTATGTGATTAACCCTTCTTTGCAGTGCGCTCTTTAAAAAGATCCAGTTCTGGCATGTTTATCTGTCTTATGTAACGCAACATATAACAACATAGAAACACAGAATCCTCCGGCAGATCGGCCCCATTCGGCCCCCATCTAGTTTGTCTGTTTCTACTGCTGTAAAGACTCAAACCTTGATCAGTTGTTGGTCTCGTCTTAGATTCAGCAGCCGGATGCCTATCCCATGCATGTTTATGTTCCCTCACTGTATTACCCTCTACCACCTCTACTGGGAGGCTGTTCCACCTTCTCAGCTAAAACATCCTTACATCCCATCTACGCCTCTGACCCTCGTTTTAGATTATGGCCTCCTGTTCTAACATTTCTCCTCCTTTGAAAGTAAGGCACCACAAAATAAAACCATACCAGTGCCTTTCTTGGTGTGTAGGAATAGCAGAATTAATAAAAGTATCCAATGTTTCGATGAAAAAGGTTTTCGTTGGATTCATTCACAGTGTTAACAGTATAATTATGTTTAAGTTATGGATTATGGTTTTTAATCTGCCCCAGGATTCTGTTCAGAGTTCTATCCTCCTCAAGAATGCTTGTTTTTTTCATTCCAGAAAACATAGAAGCCAAGCCAAATTTTAAAACAAAATCCCAACATTCTCTCCAAGTCGACAACATGGATTTTATGTGAAATGCTATCAAGTGCTGAAAACAGTTTCCAATTTTTTTTTTCTTAAAAAAAAAAATAATATCACAAGTCCTGTGTTTTTCCTTGGAACCCAATTACCAAACCCCAAGAATTTCTGTGCAATAATCGGATAATATTTTCCATGGCAGGGTTTGCCACTTCTTAAAGCGACACTTCAGCCACCATATGTACTTTAATAGCTGAAAGGGCCCTTTAAATGTTTATTGCGTATTTTTGCATAATAAAACATAAATAATAATAAATAATAATAAAAATAGAAAAATTCCTCCAATATCCCGAAGGCTGAACACATCTCTGCACATGAAATACCACCAGTCAGCTCTAGCACTGGCTCGTCATACACTTGAGCACACAGATGTTTTCGATCAAACTATCTCCTAAATGTATTGGGACCCCCATGCGCATGCACGGAAAGCGAGCCTTCCTGCCACTGATTGGCTGCTTGGAGCATATCGTCCCTTTAAAAAATGTTGGCCATCTACCTAATAACTATGTAACTGTTCCGCATTAAAACATGTTATTTAATGAAATCCTATCGCGGAAGCTTCTGTTATATATTATATATTTATGTATATTATCCATTAGTTTCCGTTAACGGATGTATTTGCGCTTTACAGTCTAATAAAGAGAAGGCGCTATAAGGGCAGTCATATAAGAAGTATTAGTAGTAAAACAGATTTTAGGATAGGGGTACGGTATATTTGCATTCATTATCAATGGGGGTCGCTGTACCATGGAGCTTATAATATACTTAACATCATCAGGTGTGGGGTCTGTCTGAGTATATGGAGACTGATAGATACAATGACTCATATTTATAGAGCGGGACTTCGATGCGAAGGAAAGGTCCAGCGAGTTATACGACATGCCTAGTTGCTCTAACAGTGAAAGCTGGTCAATGCTGTCCGACAAATGCACGGACCAAAAAGTTCGCTATAAGACAAAAAACTTCCATACAGAGAGTGAGAGATATAGATAGATAAATAGATAGATAGTGGATATATATATATGATAGATAGATAGATAGATAGATAGACAGATAATGAATAGATATGATATAGATAGTTAGATAATGGATATATATGTGATAGAGAGATAGATAGATAGATAGATAGACAGATAATGAATAGATATGATATAGATAGTTAGATAATGGATATATATGTGATAGAGAGATAGATAGATAAATAGACAGACAGATAATGAATAGATATGATAGAGATAGATAAATAGAGATAGATAGATAGATAGATAGATAGATAGATAGATAGATAGATAGATATAGATGTAAGAGGGATGGTTTCTACCAAGAGCTAATTTTAAGGCCGTATTAAATAGTTTTGGGGTTATGACCAAAAACTATCCACATGCTTTATTATGTTTAACCTATCATATAAAAAAACCCTCACAAATTCACTCTTTATTTATCATACGGCATTCTCAGAGCGAAAGAATGCAATAAAATCTAAAAACTCATGCCAACAAAAACCACAGGAACTAAAAAAACATTAACATCCACCCACAGAGGTCTCGAGGAAAAAAGAATCAGCACAGAAAAATAGCAGACCAACCACTGATTAAGGTTTCAGTCCGGAGAAATGGGCGACTAGACGGGGGCCGAATGGGGCCGATCTGCTCTGTCTAAAGCAACCAATTCCCCTTATAAAGGATGGGCAACAACAGCAGACACATGGTGAATAAATGGTCAAGAAACAGCTTACCACTGATTATTGGGGCTAAAAAGGGTTAAATGTAACGAACTAATTTAAAATGATGTTTGTAGGAAAAAAAATCCCACAAAATTCCAGTCCAGCTGAAAGACAAACAGCGGAGAACACACATGAAAAGGCGCCGTAAAAGAAAATATATATCATGTGTTCATCGTGATTTACTTTTATTACCCCGATTGTGAATTGGCTAAAACCCAGGGAAAAACGAACTAAAACGTTTAAAAAATAAAGAAAGAAATGATGGAAAAGGCAGGAACAGGAAAACAACATAACCGCGTCTTTAACCTGCTAGACTCTTCATAAAATATCAGGGGAGTCGAGGCAGACGGCAGGTATCGTTACTGAGCCCCCTCGCGTCGGACGTCCTGCGCGATTACACGTAGACACGAGACCCCTGTGCAGTACAGTGCGTAACCGGGGGGCAAATCACACCACAGTATATTATTATTGCCAGGGGCAGCCGCGCATGTAAGGGGCATTATGCTGGGTCAGGTCAAAATACACCACTGCTTCCATGGGGCAAACGCGGCAACGTATTAGAGGTTATGTGTAAAAAGTGATTCCGGTGCATAGTTGCTATGACGATAAGACCAACTAAAACCTTTGCATGTTTTATATATATTAATTGCACCCCCACTGCCTCCGTGATATTCTGCATTTTTTTTTATTGTAAAAATAAGTCAGTTAATAAATCACAAAACTGGATCAATAATCGGCTGGGCAGAAAGTGGATTTTTTTATCTTTTAAAACCATTATTTATGGTGTATCTGGGTTTTTGAGACATAAACAGAATTCACAATTTTATAATATTTTTTTTTCTTTTGCTTACTGTCCCACAATCCCATTTTGCCCAATATATATATATAAATAGGTTGATACTTTTCATTGTAACCTAATTGGGCAGTTTTCTCCTAATATTCCGTTCACTCTTTGAAGGGACGCCATTACAGAATAAATGAAAATAAATCTGATTTTCTCACCTTTTTCCCGTAATGTGCTTTTTCTTTATAATTTTGTCAAACATCAGAATACCTACATAATTCCTTGTAGGATTATTTACTCTGCACTTTAAACAATCACAGCAACATCGTATTGTGCATAACTAATGCAGACGGCGGCAGATCATATCCTCCGATCAGAAAACCTTGCATCTATTTTTCTTTACTGTACTGAGGGGGTGGTAGATAGGTGGAACAGCCACCAAGCAGAAGTGGTAGAGGGTAATACAGCGAGGAGATTTAAACATGCATGGGATAGACATACGGCTCCTGAATCTAAGACGAGACCAACGACTGATTAAGGTTAGAGTCTTTACAGCAGGAAAAACGGTGACTAGATGGGGGCCGCATGGGGCCGATCGTCTGGCAAAGTCTATGTTTCTCCACATCGGAGATAAATTCCGAAAGGGATCGGAAACCTTCTGCAGCTTAAGACTCCTTTTCTCACGGTGCACAATTGGTCAATAGACGGCTCACCACTGGTCAATGGAACCAAAAAGGGTTAAATGTAATGAATTTACCGTATTGGCTCGATTATGAGCCGTACCATAAAAGATTGGTGCTACATTAAAGAAAAATGTATTTTTAAAGAAAAAATACACATTAGTGGAATGGTAAAACAGTATTTCACCTAATAAACAGGAATACATGTATTTTAACATTTTTGGTATCTATTATACAGTTTGTCAGCATAAGTTATATACAAACAGAAAACCAATAGCCATTTTAAGGCCTCCCTTAATTCATAATGCACCTTACTTACATAGATATGCCCCGATATGCCACTCTGCCCCCCCCAGACTTACCAATGCACCCGCCCAGACTCCCTGGTGTGTAGCGGGGGCAGCTGGTGAACATCTGTGCCATGCGCGTAGACAACCTCTTCGGCTGCCGGCACTTCCGCCGGGGCTTCTATGCGGAGGATGTCTGCGTGCATCGCACAGGTGTTCACCGGCCGCCGGAGAGAAGGATCCGGGTCCCTGCACCGCAGCCTGGGACATGCAGTCACGGGTGTCATGAACCCCGAATATATTCAAGCAAATACGGTAATTAATATTTGAGGTCTGCGAATTATACATTTTTAGTAGGATAAACCTTAATAGCCCATTTTTATAAAAAAAAGCTTTCTGATTAGCGAAATCGTATCTGTTACCATGGCGATAGTGCCATATTTAGAACGCCATATACTCATTTCATGAAATTAGCAATCATTATTGGATTGTAAGCTCAGTAGCCGGGCTCTCTTCGCTTAACGTATCGGTGGGTCTTAGTCCGTCAGTTCTGGTTCTGTCGGACCCTTTAAACGTACGGACTGGGCTGACCCCAAAATCTGCCCCTTCACTATAATATTTGGGGTAAATCCCTAAACGTTGCAGGTCAGGAAATTAAGCAGTGATCGTCATCAAAGTACGGCGCAAGCTGCAGACAAACTTTGCTGCTCCCCAATACCGGAGATCGGGGCAAAAACCCGGTGGTTTAGGGGTATTGGGTGTTTTCACACCCGCCATCATTTGAAATGACTAAAGCAACATTTTTTGTTGGGGGCGTGGCTGTGACCCATCTATTAATGTAACAAAGACATATACAAAACGAATAGATTTAATCTACAGTTTAATGTATTAACCCGTTCCCTGCTGTTTCTATACACATTGTTGGGGCTATAGAACCCTGTGATACCCTCATACCCAGCAAACGCTCCGAGCTCCTAGAAAAGAGGGACTGCTCCTCGCATACACGGACACTTGGGAGTATATATGTCTCGGTAACACGCAGTGAAGGCCTCCCCGCCCTGTCTATGCAGAGCCCCTGTGTGTCAGCAGCGCGACCTCCCTTCACTCCTCACGAGAAGCTCCCGCCGTCTTGGCCACGCCCGCTCCGTGACGCAACAACCCCTGCGACGCGCGACGTCACCAGAACGCTGAGAAACCGCTGTCAGCTAGGCTGAGGCGCAGAAAGGTGAGCGGCTGCCCTTTAACCCCTTCCTCCCTGGGCACCGGCACTCTATGGGGCCACGAGACGGTCTGGCCGCCTGAGAGAGAGAGGCAGTGACGAGTCCTGAGACCAGGTGATTATCGGCAGGGGCCACGCTCGTACCCCCACACGTGGGTCCGTGGCCCTTGGACATTCTTTATTCACTAAACCTCGGGGTGGCGGGGTATCTCACCGCTAGAGCTGGGTATGTCACAGGTGGCAAACCCGGGCTAGCTGACTTTAATCCCGCCATAGCTAATTAGAATGGTTTTCATACCACCTGGGTGGCCTGCTTATCAAGGGTTAAATTGCTTTGTTATATATATATATATATATATACACATAACAAAAAACGATTTCCTAAGGTTTAGCCAGTGACTAATTTGGCCATCAAAGGGTTAACATATAATGCATAGATAATAAGACTTTTTTTGAATGTTCTGACTATTCCTATATATTCTATATATTTTTGCATCTCCTGGGTGGTGGTGCTCTAAAGGGTTAAGTTCCCTGCGGTTTTATTAGCAGAGAGACAATTTGCATTAACCAGCGAATGGCCGCTGGGGATCCTGCGCGGTTTTGATAACTTTCGTCATGAGCGATGTCTGCCGGCGGATTCTGCTGCCCGGGGCAAAGCTGACAGTTGGCGTTCGGTTGCGGTGTTACAGCTCCCATCACACTCAGCACCTACCCTAAAAATAACCTTTTGGGGGGGTTTTCTTTGTGTCATGGGCGTTGTGCTTCTACCTGGGCTGCAGAGCTTCCTCTCTATCAGGAAAAATGATGCAGCCATGTTGGTCCGAGAGGAGAAGTATTTTATTTAGAAAAAATGCAGCTTTCAGGACCTCTGTGGTCTCCTCGTCATTTCATGTGACGAAGAGACCTCTGAGGTGCCAGCAGATTGTGACTATTAATCTTTTTTTCTGTTTGAGCCTCCATGTACGACTCTGTGTGACGTGAATCATTAGTGAACAAGGAGTTAATGGGGCTCCTAAAGGTGCTTAAACTTTCCATGGAGAGCTTTTAACCCTTTCCTGGACCCAGTGAAGCCAAAGCACGTTTCGTTGGGTCTGAATATATTATAGGCAGGATGCCGTCTGGCCCGTGGGGTTAAAGCTGCTGTTCCACCAGCTCATTGTTTCCTTTAACACTTTTGTAACTAAATTGGAATCCTCACCCCAAGCCTTTCCCATAAATAATTCTTTAATCTAGTAAATAAAATGTGTCCTTTTTATCATTTCTGCTGGGAACCTGTAATTCCCATGTGACACAACCACCCGCGTGATTGGCTTGTCTCCTTCTCGTGTGATTATATCTCCAGGCGGAAGATTCAAGTGATAAACGCGCTTCATATACTTGTGTTCGATGAATGTTTTGTCTAAGTGGAACAGCAGCTTTAAGGTCCACTTAAGAACACAATATATCGAACATTTATGTCTGCGAGGAGGTTGGAGAACCCTTTATGGAAACGTTTCTGGTCGTACCTCTTTTTGGGACCTCGTGGGTCTCTTCCTCAAAGGAAAAACACTTGAATAAGTGACTTCTGAGGCTCTGAACACTTGTGCCGGGCCATACCGTTGTCCCTTTTGCCGACTCCGCTGGCCCTCACTGTTCAATGCGAATTCTCCGTTGTGTTTGTCGGCCTTTGATGTTAAGATCTCGCTTATTGCCGGTACTTTGCGGTTCTCCGTGATCTGTTGTTACAGTTAATCTGTACGGATTATCGAATAAAAACCGCCGTCGGCAGTGGCGTGAGCGGCGTGCGGTTCATCATGCGCGTGTAGTGTCCTCGCCCGCAGCCAACTCTCTGCTTGTTGTGTTGCTTTTGTCGTATGTTAGATGATGCCTTAGATTAGTGTTAGTTGATAATGTCATTTTCCGGCAGAATGTTGACCCCCGTTTTGTGGAATCTTTCTACGCGATATTCTAGGTGAGGTCCTATTCTTTTTCTGTTTGCTACCAGTGGCGTTCATGACGGGGTCCGTGGTCCTTTTGAGGGGCTCTGGCACACTGAGTGGGGCTCTAGCGGTGAGATTACAAATCCTTTAATGCCCTTTCTATAGTATTTTAATCACTTTGGAGTTTGCTCTCGCCAGAAATGGTTTAGATTTGAGTGAGGATTAGATGTGAGTGTGAGGGTTTGTGCTGTGAGGTGTCGGAGGTGGTGGTGGGGCTGCTGGATGATGTTTTGGACATGGCCGGATTTAACACAGGGCGTGCCTTTGGGTGCTGAACCGGTGTGTAATGTGCTAATTAGCACTGAGTATGTATTGCTATTTATACCTTGCATGGCAATTCTTACCCTACATACATGTTTGGTGACGCATGTCAGTAGAGAAGGCGGGGGGGGGGCACCTCAGTTTGGAAATAAATCGTGTTTCTTGTCTTTAGCCCAAACTCTCCAAAGGCGTTTGTATCTCCATTTAATATCTGGGCAAGGCTGTAGATTTGTCTCTAAAGCGTCCGGTTAATATAGAATTGTGTCCCCAGCAGCGTTCAAACGATCTCATTACTTCCCCTCCGGTTCCGCATTCTAAACGGGCCGACCCAACAACCCGTTTAGGTTCTAGAGCAGGGGCGTCCAACCTGCGTCCCTCCAGCTGCTGCAGGACTACATCTCCCATAATGCTCTTTCCACTATGGTGCTGGCTGAGGAGTATGGGAGATGTAGTCCCGCAGCAGCCGGTGTTTTTTTGGAGAAAATTAGGAAACAGAGCCAAATTGTCGGTAGTCCGGGGATTCTCCTCCCGCGGCACATAGTCAGGTGACACTCGGTAATCATCCAACCTTGGGTACACATGTGGCAAATGTAACAATTCAGACCAAAGTAATTGAACAGATAAGCCAAACAAGCTGTGAAAAATGTGTCCAAATACCCTTGATACAAACCAACTGAAAAATAACCATAAGATAGATACATTTAAAACCCTACATATATGTGCAATACAACTTTTCCATTCCTATCTGAGTAATAATAAAATGTGTCAGCTATACAATTTAGTAATTATGACATAATTATAGTAATTAATGCATTTATAATTACCTGCATTTAAGTGAAATTGTGCCGCAGTCTCTCAATCTTTATCACCGAGAGCTTTCTTGTAATTCACAGAGATACGATTTGTAGCAAAGCGTGCATCGAGAGGTTTATAGAAATATATCTATGGTGGGACCGACAAATTCTGAGAAAAACCTAAAAAAAATGTTGTGGGCTGTGAAAATAAATGTGGTTCTCTCTGGTAGTGGAGTGGAAGAGCTTGGAGAGGATTCCCTGGTGGTCTTTAAATACGTACCACAGATCAAAGTTATGTTCCCGTAGCGTAATGAGGGTCCAAATGTTGTATTTAATTAAAATATTAGGAAATTAAAATGGCATGAAACAAATTGCAAACTGAGCGTTTTCTTCAATTCCTCAGGAATATACACACAAGCTTGTAAGAGATTATTTGTTTTATATAGCGCCATCAAGTTCCGTAGCGCTGTACAAGGGATTAGACAGACTGTTATTGGAGACAGTCCGTGGGGGGTCCACTCGTGTGCGGAGTGACTAACCGTCTCTTTTATATTCCACAAAGCGATGTCACTTTTCCTAAATATATTACAATTATTTAAATATTATGCCCAATAAAAGACGGTCCTGGCCCTTTAAGGCCAGCGGCCACCTAATAAAGTAAGTGTGGCTGAGGGCTGGATATGTGCGGCTATTTTATGCTTGTATATCGTGCACGCTGCATCGCTCCGTTAGCTTTTTTCTTCAAAAACTTGGGCATTTCTAAGCGACCCCCAAATTTTGGGTGGGGAGTGTGTGTGTGTGTGTGTATATATATATTATATATATATATATATATATATATATATATAATGTTTGCTGGGTCACTTAACAGCCTCTGATGTCCTGCCTGTTCATACTCCCCACGACGATTTGCCATCTCAAATGAAAGTTAATGATTGTTGTTCTGTTCTCTGCTGAAAGTCCAGATTCGTGGAGATCCAGGTCACGATTACAGCAACAAATTGCATAATAGAAGAATTTGAACCAAAAAAAGCTATGTGGAATGACATTTCCGTATTCTGACGGCTGCTGCCGCTTCTCTTTGTACTTTTTTGTCTTCGTAAAAAGAATTTATTAAGAATAAGGCCTATTTCTAACATTTTCTACATAACCCATAAACTCTCTTCACGCTTGCTGTATTTTTTTATATATAATGATTTTTAAAGTAGGGATATAATGTGACGTTTATAGGTGATGTTTAGCTTAAAACAAACTATTCATTTCAAATAAGTAAGCAATTATACCTTTTTTTATTTTTTAAATCGTGTCACGGTAACGTAGAATCTGCTGGCAGATCGGCCCCATTCGGCCCCCGTCTAGTCTGCCCGTTTCTCCTGCTGTAATGACTCCAAGTAACCTTAATCAGCCGTTGCTCTCGTCTTAGATTCAGGAGCCGTATGTCTGTCCCATGCATGTTTGGATCCTCCTGTATTACCCCCTACCACTTCTGCTGGGAGGCTTTTCCACTTGTCTGCCACCCTTTCAGTAAAGGCTTTGAGTCTCTATGGCTACAACCTTTTAGCACCTGCTTATGGCACATGGCAAGTATTCCTTGCAAAATCAAAAAATTATTATTTCTGGGACTGGGTGGACTTATTTGTTAAAATATCATCTGTTCCTTAGCAAGTCTAAAAATTAAGTAAATACAACATCAGATGACATATTGCACCATGTCATGATTTAGTCAACAAAAATAAAGCCAAAATGGAGAAGCCATGTATTAACGAAGTACACCGTATGATTCAGTAGCTTGTAGAACCACCTTTAGAAGCAATAACTTCATTGTGGAGGAATTTTGGCCCACTCTTCTTTACACCATTGCGCAATTTACTCGGTATGATAAGGAGTCAGGGGGGGGGGGGTTTGTCTAGTAGATTGGAGAGAGAACAAATGGCTAATATGTAGCTGCCTTTAATACAATAATTGTAATAAGAAGGCTTTGCGGGAGACGTTGCATTGCACAGCGCTGTAATAAGAATTGCGTGGCACGGTGGTCTTCGCACTACACGCTCGTGCCTTATGGACCCCCGTTCTTGGTCAGGTTTCGCATGTGGCTTCTGTTACTAATAAAACGTTTTTGGATTCTCCGGTTTTGATCTTCAGATGGGGGAAACAGATAAATTGTGGACTCCCGATGTCTGGAGTTGTGCAGCCCTGAGCTACAGTAAGCAGATAATTAAAGAGACAGTCCAGCCTTTAAAGATCTGTTAATTTGCGCCGTCTACGCATGTTCTGGGGGTAATTCTAGAGTATTTGGCACCGTCTGTATGCCCCTAGTCCCATTTACCGGCTGTTTCTCCTGTTCTGCTTGTTGTGTAAGATAACGGCCGACGGGCTGCCAGCATTACAGCTGTGCGGTTATTGAGAAACCTAACCGACCCTGCGCAACCATGCGCTCCATACGGTAGCTATTTTAACCCTTCCCGCACAGTGCGTGCTAACGTGGGCACTTTATATTACAATTGCAGTATAGCTCTTGCCGGTGACATATTGCTTTGCCGTTTGCTTGGGACGCGCTGTGGTTATAACCAAATGCGGCTTCTCAGACCTTAGATCTCTCACTTTCGCCGCAGCAGCTCCTCGGTAACCCGGATCTTTGCTTTAATATCGGAGTTGGGCAGGTGTGCAGACGGACCACGGCTGGGTTTATTTAAACGGCTATTTCTGACAGTCATTGAAGTCCGTCGGTGATGCAGAGAGTTTCTGCGTTAAAAGCTCTGCGGAGCTGCTCTGCCTCCCGTCTTTCCCTTCGCCGGGTAATGTATGGATGTCTCCGATGGAATCAGAAAGAGGACAATGGGGAATTTGTATGGGGAAAAAATACATTTATGCCACAATCACCATGCCAACTAAATGAATTGTCCAATCACTGGTTGCTATAGCAATAAGACCACTTTTCAACCGTTGCAGTAGGATTCCTTTTTTGTACTTAAATCCCAGGGTATTGGGGTCATGAATACATGTTCCTGTGCCGGCATGCATCTTCAGTGACCCGGTGCATGCCGGCGGGCAGCTTCATGGATACCTCGGGGTGAAAAAAACAAATAAATAAATGTGACCTTTGAGTTATCAACCAGGGTCAGTAAACTTGGTTCTAAAATTTAAATTCTGTGTCCAGTTTAGAGGCTCCAAGCGAGAAATTTGGCTTTTAGTGTTGAAAAGCTTGTATTGGAACATGAATGTGAGGGGGGGTTACCCTAGATTGCCCCAAATGCCCCGGTATAAAACCCAAGCAAGGATACCATAGTCTGTTATTAAGACTATTAATTAAAATTATTAATATATATATAATTTTTTATTATTATTTGTTAGTTTTTTATTTTTTTACCTTAACCTTGTAACATTTGTGTAAAGTAATTTGGTTATTTGCTGGTGATATTCTGCCTCAAATACTGTAAAATCGCACTAGAACTTAAATTACATTTACGTTATTTTTATACCGCTAGCAGATTCCGTATCGCTGTTATAATTGGGGGGGGGGGGATATTTAACAAGCATGCTTTTAAAAAGGCCATAAGATTAACGCTCATAAGACGGACTGGTAGAGAAGGAGAAGAGGGCCCTGCTCTTGTGAGCTTACGATCTATCGGCTAGAACATAAAGTATTGGGTATAATGTATAATAGTTATAGGAAGAAAATGTGGGGGGGGGGGGGTTTTGGCATTGAGTGCATACAAGACACACGTATGTAATAAGAGGCACCTTTAATTGCACACGGGTTATACATGTGTGTTACACGCATTGCTCTCTTTACAGATATCCCCAGCCGATGCCGCGTTCAAAGCGGCCGATCCTGATAAAACTTCTATCGATTTTTCTCTTAGAAAAAGCTTTTTTTAATCCGTTTGAAATGGTTTCTGTGTAAAGTCGGCTCGCGCTGCGAAGCGCTGACCTCAAAATGACCACTTTTTATATCTGGGACATTTTCTAAACCCTTTGCAAAACTCTTGTGTTAACCCCTTCTTTACTCTAAAGATGCTTTAATGCCTGGACTCCCCCTATCAGAGAAGCCTCGCCAGCGCTGGTACGCTGTTAAGTGAGTAATGCCCGTTAGCCTTCCGGTAGTCGTTGCCGCTGACGCGTGCTGGAAGGTGACTGGAGGACATGGGAGTCTGCAGCGACCCCTGCTGGCTGATCACGCGTATTGCGATCGGCAGTCCAGGCCTATGGAGCCCTGCTTGCTGATCACACTGTGATTGGTACAAACAGATCAAGAGATTGTTCCAAAAAAAAGAACACTAACGAGTCACATGACATCGGGGAGGGGAAATGGCTATTTGGGCCCAATTTGGACATTTCCACGTAGGGGTGTACTCGCTTTTGTTGCCGAGGTTTAGACATTAATGGCTGTGCGTTGTTATTTTGAGGGGTTATACTGGCCGCACACTCGCTACTTCACATTGTAGCTGAGTGACTGGAGTGATATGCTGGGGAGGAATAATAGGATGCAGCTGGAGCTCCATATGTAATGCTAATTTTATATAATGGATGTAATTATTGTTTCCGTGTAACTGTTTGCCGTAAGGATCACACATTACACCGGGGTATTTTCGCATAATCCTTTGTGCCGTTATCAAATTGCGAAACCCCTATATATCCCAGAGATTTCCATAAAACTATTATTTTTCCTTAATTAGATAAAAAAAAAAGTAATTTGCATAGAGTATAAGAAATGTGATTCATATGCAAATATCGACTGGGACGAAATCCTGCGTGTATTGATTTTTTTTTTTTAACGTTTATTTTTATTGCACAATTCTACAAAAAATGTATGAAAAATATTAAATATAAAATAAAAGATAATATATTAAGTTTTTCTTCTTCTTCCCAATTTCCCGTCCTGTTGTATGAATTCGGAGCGCGACCTCTTGTTCCCGGCTCTTGTGTTTTTTGTTAAATGTCACGCGCGATCCGCCGGGCACTCGACTCTGAGATCATACATGCTGCCGGTGCAGCGAGCTGCCGAACGCATCGGGAGGGGAAATAAAAAGATAAGAGTGACCTCAAAAAAAAAATCCAAAGAAAAGAAAAAAATAACCAAAGGGAAAAAAAAACCCACGAAGCTCCTTGGTCCTGCCGGGCGCGATAAGGAGCCGGGGAAGACAGGAGGTGAAATAAGCTGTCGGCGTAACTCGCTTCAGAGCAAATAAATTGAAAAGGAGAATAAGCATTGAATTGACTCTGTGTCTGGGGGACGCGCGGAATACAGATGCGAGGGAATGAGCGCCGGGAATGTATTTTTAATGCATACGAGAGGAATGTCACATTTTTCCTGGCAGGAATGTCACATTTTTCCTGGCAGGAATGTCACTTCTACAAGGAGTATAGACACCGCTGCATCACATACTTACAAGTGTCCCTGTTTATAGTAGGTAAGTCCTGTGATTCTTATGATTAAGCGGTGAATTAATGAATGCAGGAAGCAGGGCTTTCATAGGAATAAAGGAGCTTTCACATTTACTGAGTAGTTGCCATGGTTGCCTTGTTTTGGGGTCCGGTCATTGAAGTCTGAGTTTCTGCTCCCAAAAGGGGGGGGATCTGAATCCTCACGGATCTTCTGTAAATTGCTTCGATCACGCGGAATAACCTGCTTATACGCCAGTTAGATCGCCAACTCTCTCTGCATATCCCCCTCAAATTGGGTTTACTAAGGGGTGTCTTGCGGAAGTGATGTGGTTTAAATTCAGAGTATATCCGCCCCATAAGTCCCCCCCTAAAGTGCTGTGTACAGTAATGTCGGTCGTGGCATTTTTTCTTTTGTTTTTATATCTCATTTTTCACCAATAAACTCCTTTTATCTGCAGACGTGGAGGTGCCGTTGCTGTCAGTCAGTTTTGGTTGACATTCCCGGCTCAAACACCACACTAGGCTGATGCTTTATGGAACCCATCTGGTGATTAAGACCGAGCCATTCTATTGTTTCCCACAGGCAGTATGATAAGGAGTCAGGGGGTTTGGCTTTGATCACAGCAAATGGCTAATATGTAGCGGCCTGGGAACATTATTTTATGGGGCAAAAATATATATATCTCGGTCCCAGACAGTCAGACAGGGGTTAAGCTCGGCAGGACACCTTTTGGCACTCCTGAAAGAGTGTGAGTGTGTGTTGGGGGGGGGGGGTGTTCTAAATGTATTGCAAAAACCTATAGATCACAAATCTACCAAATCCTGCCGTTTCTGTGAATCGTAGGTTCGTGAATCGTAGGTTCGTGAGGCTGTGATTAACTTCGCTCCGTCATCTCAGAAACGAGCGAGGCTTTCTGAACCGTGTCACACTGGGTGATTAAGACTGAGCCTATCTGTAGTTTACCACAACTTGTATGTTTGCCTAGCGGTTGGAGCTGTGATAAGATGGGGAAAGAAGATGTTTCTTTGTTATTTTATATGGTAAGCCGTGGTGTTCGTTTTACCTTAACTTACCTTTTTTTTTGTGTTTCAGAGCCATGGTGTCATGGAGGGGGATTTATTTTGTATGCGCCTTGTTCCTGGGGAGTTTCTTCGGCAGCATCTTCATGCTCAGCCCGTTTCTCCCTCTGATGTTCGTGTCTCCCAGTTGGTATCGCTGGATCACCGACCGCGTCGTAGCCACCTGGCTGACGCTACCAGTGGTAAGACGCTCATAATTCTATGTATCCCTTATATGTTGCGCTTATTTATGGGTTTATTTCAGAAAAAGGGGGGGCTGTCACCATAGCAACCAGCGAGATGGTCCAGTCACCAAGATCATTTCATTGGCTACTGCAGTGATAAAACCAGATTCCTGTTTGATGCTTTGTGATTGGTAACCGTAGCGGCCAACATCCCTCCATTGGAAACCCTACTCAGAGCGGCCATGTTTCCCGCTTCTCATGTGTTATATTTGGTGGCGGCTGATTGGCTGAAGCAGCTCAAAGAAGAGGACCAAACAGAGTCCGTGACGTTTTCACTAGCTAGACGAAGGGAGAGCGCTTCAGGACAGGAAATTGATTGGATAATGCAGGATCTGCCACAGACTGCCACCAGTCTCAATCTAAATGCCTCCAAAACACTTATTGGCAAGCACTTAATATATATAATATAAGTATATTTGTATTAAATTACGAATGTTTCTCTCTCTCTCTTCTGCTGTTATGACTTTCCCGTTTTTTTAAATATAACATTTTATTTTTGTTAGTTTTTTATGCGTGGCTCGCTCAGGTTCTGTCGCCGTGTCCTGTAACGTATTACGCGGCTGTCCTGATTGTTTCTCTGTACGCTTCGCCTGTATGGAAGGCTCAAACTAAACAAAAATAAACGTGTTTTTAATAGGCTTTGCTGGAGCTGGTGTTCGGCGCCAAGGTGGTTATCACCGGCGACGGGTTCATTCCCGGAGAGCGCAGCGTGATTATCATGAACCACCGCACCAGGCTGGACTGGATGTTTCTGTGGAACTGTTTGCTGCGGTACAGCTACCTCCGGCTGGAGAAGATTTGTCTGAAGTCCAGTCTTAAATCCGTCCCCGGCTTCGGTAGGTTTCTCTTATTCTATGACTTTTATTTCAGTTTTAATAGTTTTTTTGGATTGTTCTGCTTTCTCAGCCTAAAAAAATGTACTTCTCCCTCTGACCTTTTCAAATTGCTCCCAAAAATAAAGAATAAAATAAGGCATACAAGTTCTGCTTTAGAAGCCCATTACTCTGAGCCGGTATTCCAGCAAGATTAGGCATCATGTTAATCCAGCAGACAGCATTAAACTGTCCCTTTAATAAACAAATATGTATGTAAAAGGAAACCAGACTATATAGGCAACCGATTAGATACTGTATGCAGCTAAAAGTAAAATGTTTTTTTTTGTTATTATATATATATATATTATATATATATATATATATATATATATTATTTTTTTTTTATTTATTTTTTTTTTTTCAGATTTTTTGGCAGGTTATGTCTGTGCCGCAGTCAGTCTGTCTTGTAAGGTCGAAGCTGTTATAACCTTTAATGGTGAAATGGCCTTTTTGAGTAAATATCACCAAAAAAATGTTACAGAACGACTATAAAAGGCAGAATGCGGTTGTCGGAAGCGATATGTTCCTGGCAGGGTGCTGTTAATAAGAGTCGCGTACATCGTATACCGAGATGATGAACTCGCTGCCCCTCTATGTTCTCCCGCTTTGTCCTCTGTGAGTCTTATTGTCATTTATACCCCGTGTTCCTAATCCAAAGAGGTGCTTAAAGCGTCCGTGTTTACCATTCAAGCTTTGAGATTAGAGTTTGTGTTAAATCTGCTTAGTTTGCATTCTTGTTCTGTGCGTCACAAATTTCTGCGCCTATTTCCTATCTTAACTTAAATTAACCCGATGTTCATATTTCTGCATTACAAAGTAACACTTTCCCCCCATAATATAATGTTTTCAGGCAGCTGCATATCCGCTATCATATGAGTTCTCGTTCTGATCCCCAATCTACTAACCCCCCGACTCCTTATCATACTATATGTGGGGAACAATAGAATGACTCAGTCTTAATCGCCCATCCTGTTAAATGTCATGTAGCGTTTTGACGGGATAAGTCTTGATTTGGACACTAGCTCATCTGTAACTGCCAACATTTCTGCATCTGAATGGATAGTCCCAACACCCAGGCTTCCAGCAGTTGGCCTCCCTGTCAATGCCAAGTTTGCTTAACATGCACAGCACCAGAACGAGTCCTGTGCCGACAAATGGGAGTCCACGGACATTTAACCCCTGACAACATAATCTGCTAGAAGAATGACATCACAACGTGTGAGAAGCTGAAAAGCTTTTGCTGTGGCTCCCTCCAAAGGGTGTTTTTAGGGATAGCTTCTGAATCCTCTGTCTCCACTCTCATCCCTAAAAATCTACAAAATACCTGTAACCATAATTTAGGTTGGAAAAGGGCATCAAATTCCTCCTCCATATTGAAGCGCTTTTCAATCATCATGTGATGCGCTACCGGTTATGCCCCGTTTACCCATGCAGAATGATGGCGCTATACCAATCAATAAACAGCAATGAGGAGAACACCTCCCAGATGTTAGAGACCCGAGACCATCGGATGAATTAGTTACTATGTGCTATGCGGGGATTACACGGCCAATTCTGCCCCTGAACGGGGTAGATCACCCACGACTTTAACCTCTAAACTCTAGCTCTCCCGTCTATCAACCCTGCGGCTCTAATAAACCCCGTAGCATCTCGTTTCTTATTTACCAACATTCTTTCACTCCGCTAACCTTTACCTCGACGTGCCTTCTGCCGCGTTTAATCTCCCCATGTCACCAGATAATGCGGCGTTATCCCGCCCCGGTGCTTATCCGTCAGCATCGAATTACCCATTAAAACATTTACAAAGCGAAAGGAATTCGAGGCCGGCTTGCATCTCGCTAAAAGCTTTTTAAAAGCCTTAACAAATACGTCTCTGCGCCGGTGTCGTCACTCTGTGTACATTGAGTTTTCTCGCTCTTTTACAAGCGGAAAAAATGACTAAATCAAGAATTCCTTACATCTGCATTCCCGAAAATAAATAATATTTACTAAGATTCCTCTAAGTCTCGCTCTCGTCGTGTATATAAAATCAACTCAACAGAAAGCAGTTTGTTAGAAAATTCTCTATTTTTTTTTCTTTTATTTTTTTGGTGTTTTTTTTTTGGTGTTTTTTTTTTTTTATGTTTGGTACGATTAGATGTGGGGATGTTATCAAAGCTTTAGGGTTTTAAAGTTCAGTATGTATTACGGGCTGCTCTATGGCATTACATGGACGCTCCCGTTGTCATGCGCTTTAATGCAGATGATAGCTGAGAGGTCCCTTTAAATTTTCGTGGACGAGAGATTGAAGCGCAAGAAAGAAAGAGAAGTAATAGTCAGCTGGTTTATTCCAAGATACTTCTTACCCTGTCTGGTAGCATGCCATATTTGCCCCACGGGCCCTCGGTTGAACAGCGCCATGGTTATATAGAGCGTTACAGGTCACTTTTACCGGTATGATACCTTGACCGCCGATATTCTCCATCATCCTTTTCCATACAGGCGTCAGCCAAACTCCGGCTAGGACTGCGGGTTCCCCGTTTTCTCCGTAGCTTTTTCTCATTGTTTGAGCCTGAAATGTGGCGTAGATCGTTGTTTCAATGTATCAACAGATTGAAAGGTGAAAGGATGAATTGTTACACTGAACTCGAGGGATCTGAATATTCCAGGAGGAAATAAACTGTCCACTCCATCAACCCTGCGATAAATTATAGATCTGGCTGTTTAATCCGTTCCTAACCATAGGGTGTTCAGGATAAAAGTAGCATATTGGCCGCCCTGGGGCAATTCCTCAATGAAGCCATTCTAGATGTGGATCCTCGCAGGCTCCTCACTATGTCAGAGCTTTACCGAGTTCAGGGTTGTCTACTGAGGGCCTGCAGGGTCTTGGAGCTGTTTGGGTTTGTTGATAAGGTCCTTGAGTCTAGCCTAGAATCACTCGGGACTCGACTCAGCTGACCCTCAGACATGTCTACCAAGAGGAGCCTAGCTGAGCCCGAGCTTCCAGTTCCAGTAGTTAGATGGCCAAGCCGATATCGTTAATGCTAATGAAGTGTTATGAATGGTCCGCTCGTTTGTGGCCACCCCGGTGACTTCATTCTTCTAATTGAATATCTTGAAACCTGTTTCAGGTTGGGCCATGCAGGTCGCTGCCTTCATCTTTATCCGAAGGAAATGGGAAGAGGACAAGAGCCACTTTGAAGCCATGCTGGACTACTTTTGTGACATTAAGGAGCCGCTCCAACTCCTCATCTTCCCGGAAGGAACAGACCTGACAGGTTAGTGGATATCAAAACTGCAACATGCGCAGAGTCGAAGCTTTATTCAGTGTATCCGGGCCAGATACCTTCATGGTTTCTTCTGAACAAACCTAGAGGATTATTAAACAAACAAATGAGTTTACAGGAGAGTTGCGGTTTCAACACACAGAGGGCCAACCCCAGTAAGCTTCTCCTGCAAGAAGAGCTTGATAGGCCCCTTTATGGTGTGAGTACCTGTTGTATTGTGTGCGGCTGTGAGTGCTGTGAGTCATCTGAATGTCTGAAACATTATAAATGAATGAATAATGACAACGTCATTTTGTCGACCACTTCATTTATTAAGATTTTTTTTCCACAAAAGATAAAAAAAATCGCAGCTCGGGGTATGTCGGAGAATTCTAATTCCGGGCACGCAGACAAAGCCGGCGTTAAAACGTGCCAGCTTTATCCTCCGCAGAGCTGCCACCATTTGCGTAAGTGACAACTAATCTATAATGCCATTCATTGAAAGAGAAAGAAGTGGGTAACAGAATGTCGTCTCGGACAAGGAGATTATCTCGCCGGCTTTGCATAGCATCCCGAGATTAAATTTCCACCCGACTGTTTCAGGCAGCGGACGGCCAGGACGTCAGAGAGACGTAACGCGGGAATATTAATAGCATCATTATCTGCTTCATTGCCTGTCCCCGCTATGCATGTTGATTAGTGTTTTAATAATAAATTCGTACTGTACACAGATTGTGTAGGCTGGCATCATGGCTGCCAGCAAGCCCCACGGGTCACGTGCAATGGAAAAAATCTAATAGGCTTAAAGCCATAAATGCAATTCGGATTCAATTATTGTTTGGGGAAATGTTTTGGGTTCTACGGGACAAAAAGTGGGGAAAGCGCTTGCATGCACACAAGCAATATCGTATGCTTATCCAAGGTGTAGGAGGGAAAAAAAACATGTAATGAGGTCTGCACATTTATTTAAAGCTTCTGTTCCACCTACTATGCAGAGTTGTAACAGTTCTTGTAAAGAAATGCAGCATTGGATGTACTTTGTGGTTACTAATAAATGTTCAAAACCCATCCCATAATATGGTTTATTTAAAATTTTGCTTCCTTTGACTTTTTTTTTTTTTGTAAGGAACACTTTATTGTCATGTGACGCATAATAGGTTGACTGTAAACTTTTTAGAAAAAAAATAAAATAAGAATAGCAGCTGCTGCGATTGGGAATGTTTACACAGATAGCTGGAAAATGACGGGAAATGCCTTAAATTCTCTCCAACCCTATAAAGAAAGAGAGAGAAGAAAATGGGCTGTCATGCAGAAAGCAAGTCGGGATGGAGAGAAATAGACATAAAAAGACACAGAATGCAGACGGGCAGCGAGTGTGACGTGCTTGCGAACGTAATCCCTGCGAATAGTAAACCGTCGGCTCAATATTTACATGGTAAAAATACAAAATAAAAAAGTGCAATATTTTTTTAAAGGACCAACGCTTTCCCAATTACGGTCATTCTCCAAAATAACCCAGGATACATGTGTATAATGGGTAATCTCTCTATGTATCTATTATATCATTAGAGCGGTGCGTTTGGATTTGTACGAATTGCAATTTAAACTAAATTTGCATTTTTCAGGCAATTCACACAAAAACGAGGGACCCCCCCCACACACACAAAACAAAAATGAAGGAAAGAGCTCAATTTTCATTTACATTTCGTCTGTCCTTTCATTCTCTCACCTAGTCTCATTCATTTCCCCCCTCAATCTCTCTCGGAATGTTTCTCCTTGCCACGCAGCTCAGCTTCTCATCTTGCATCTTCATGTCCTTTTGCCTTCGCTCTTCCTCTGCTTCAAAATGTCTTTGTCCGCTTCTCCATGGACGACAGGACAGGAATGTGACCTGGCGAACTTCGGAGGAAAAATGGCGGAGCTTACAGAATATGCCCGGAAAGTGCGCTCGTGTCTCGCGATAGAAAGAGGAGGAGCTTCAGTATTTTTAATATTAATACTTGGATACTTGACCATAAATTAATTGGGACATTTCCTCAACAACAAAATTTAGTGAGAGATACAGATGTCCCCTTTTGGTTCGTATCTCACGCTTGGATCTTTTATTGTTTTTATTTTTCCTTCTTGAAGCCTAGAGGCTCGTGCGCATGGCTGAAAATTTGAAAAGACGTCCACTTGGACCACTCCACGTACGCACGTGACACCTTCTCCTGTTCCATCTTTGTGTTCTTCCGTGCCATTGCCTGATCATAGAAGGGTCGTGGGGCCAGGAGGCTCATTAGAGTCTTGGGAGAACTTCCATGTTTTAATAAAAAGGAAACAAAAGTAGTGCTAAAAAAAAAAATGTGAGGGTTCCTTTTAAACAGAAGAGAGGTAATTAGTTCCTTAAATGTTCCTACAAGCCGTAGAAGATGCTGTCACGGAAGGGTGAATTACTCTTCTGAGGTTCACTTTTTATCTTCTACTTCAAAAGAAGGAACATTTATTTTAGGGTTTTCAGACCGCATTTGTATCTTTTTACAGCTTTAATGCTGATCCAAGTAAAACTCCGAAATGAAATGTGTGTCTGTTTAGAGCAACTAGCGAGACTCCTCTCGTTCCAGCGGGAGCTCCAAGACTCGTACGTCCGCAACTCGATTCAAGATCTTTTTGGAGAACGACTAGAAGACCTCTAACCGTCGTGCGCCAGCTGGCACGCGACGGCCCGGGAAACAAAACTCCTCATTGTACAACATGTTCCATAAAATAAGAAGATCCAGCTAAGAAGAAGAAAAAAAAGGATGACATAGACAAAACGAGGAAGAGAAACATATTGAAGATTAAGTGTGACCAAGGTAGAGTAGAATGGTCTTGGCAGCGACCAGAGAAAACATGGCCGGAAATCACTAGGAACATCTGAAGCTTAAATACAGATGACAAGCTATTAATAGGGCTTGGCTCCATGCGGACTTTGGACTGGACCTCTTTTTTTTTTAAAGGTTTTAATGGTTTCAGCTGCGTAGCCGGCTTCTCCAAATGGAAGCCGGGGATTTGGCCAAGATCTTCTCTTCCTTATTGCTCTCCGGCTTTATGCCCTCTTTTCTTCTTGTGGATTCAAATGAGGAGTCTTATGAATATTAAGGTGTGGTGTAGTGTTTGGTGTAAGGTGTGTGTTTTTTTTTTTTTTTTTGGTTAATTAAACGTTATTGGTTGACCTGGAGACGACAGCCAACCAGGAAATAAGGACCATTTGTGTGATATTGAGTTAAGTAAATCCTCTCTTAGTTTCTCTAGAAATGCTCCCTTGCCCCGTGCTTCTCCATCCTTTATTTGCACTACGCCATTGGACTGGAAATTTTGGCAAAGAAAGAAGGATTTTGGGCAGGGTTGGGAAATAAGGGAAATCCTTGGAACGGTTTTATTTCACCAGTGGTGGACAAGCATGGAGAACACGTCGTTCAGATCTACTGACCCTTACTTATAGACCCTCTGAGTTTGGTTCCTCGGCTAGAGGTGTAAATATATTTGCTTAGGGCTTATAGAGGGGCAGAATTCTAATGTCTCAGAGCCACACGGCCCATCTAGTCTGCCCATTGTTGTAGTTGCTTGTTGGGCCACAAACCCTGTTTGGTCTTGCACTTTGTCCTATGTTCAGAGTAGCCTTAAATGCTTATCGGGGAACATATTAATGATTTGCTTCTTGTTTTGGGAGTTTTTTTTTCCGCTTCTGCGTTTTAAAGTTTAAAAATGAATAAATAAATGGTGCGAGTTCCCCTTTAAGCACAGTCTGTAGCTAAACCAATTATATAGATAATAGAAAAAGAAAAATTTCCAGCCCTAGACCCATCAAACAATGCGAATGCAGAGTTTGGAATGGTGATCGCTTTCCGCAATTACATTTTCAAATTGTGTTAGTTTGGTTTTCGGCCCGAGGCAGGGTCACCGTGCGTGCGCCCATTTCTGTTTCCATTCTTTTTATTTAGATAATAAATTGCTTGCAGTCACGTTTGAGCCGTGCGCCGTCTTTCCCCGCCGATATTAGAAAAAACATAATTTGCTGTCAAGTTGCCAGGAACTATTTGTTAATCAGTCTTTTTTTTTATCTGTGAAAGCTACATCCTTATATTTTAACAAAAAGCATCTCTTGGCTCCCAAATCCCTCTTTCCTATTTCCCCTGCATCCTGAATATTTGGTATAAATGGGCATATTGGATTTTTTTATTGTTGTCTCCCATCAGATTCCAGGTATAGGCGATGTAAATAAATGTAAATGTATTTTTTGCGTAGAACCAAATAATCATGAATTATGTTCCTGGCCAAATGGCGTGAGAATCCTGTTTCTTTCCTGTTTTTCTATTTTTCTTTTCTCTTTTTCAAATTTATCCTTTCCACCTGTTTCCCTCCCCATCATTCTTTTGGGTCCAAAACTCCCATCATGCTTTGGACCCTATGAACATGTTTTAAGGGTAACTGGAAAGCCAGGGCCACTGGATTACTAATCTTTGAAGCCTCCCAGTGACTTTGTTTTAAATATACCCTTATCTATACTAGTGTATAGCGTGAATGACATCATACATTTCTATTACCGATGTCATTGCATCGTGATCTCTAGCGCCCTCTAGAGGCTGTTCCTGAAGTAGCGCCTTGTCCAAAACACGCTTCTGGTGACCGGTTCACTTTAAATCACGTCTATTCTAAAAAGGAATTGATTTTTGCTAATTGTCTTAAGTTTCTCTTACTCGTTATCTCCCGAGTACCTGTACCAGTCATACAATAGTGGGTTTTTTTTGTTGTTTGTTTTTTTTGGTTTTTTTCCCCCCCAGTGTCACAAACAAAAACCTCTTCCTGGAAACGCGAGCTCCGAGACCATTTAAACATAACTAAATCTTTAAATGCTTAGATACATAGCTATTGAAAAGCGAGTTATTCTGAGCAGAATAGATTTGGAACGTCAAAGAAGAACAGCGTGTTCCACTCCAAATTGTTCCTATTCACACAAAAAAAAAAGAAAAGAAAAGCTACTTAACAGAGACTGAATTCCGGTTGCTCCAGACATGTTAAGCGCTGCCGAGCAGAATGAACGTCTAGCTTGTCTGTAAATGTCAGATATGAAGTGGCTGGCATCGTGGTTTGCCCAAAATATTATATTGCAAAAATTTTTTTTTTTACTGAAAAGTTGGAAATATGCTCCCACGGGAAGCCCACTTTTACTCTGGTTGCCATGGTAACTCCGGCATAGACGCTGCATGCAAAGTTTCCCTAAATGCTAAACTAATATTTTTTTTGCCCATTTTTCAAACACTTTTTCTAGTCTCCTCTAATTCTGATTTATTTATTTTTTTTTGTTCTTTATACATTTTATTTTTTAAAATTAAGTCAAAATCCTAGAGCTTTGTTTTTGAAACATTTTTATTGAACAAATATATTGCGAAACGAAATAGCAAGAAATACAGGAATCCTACCTCATTTTAACCCTTTGAGATAAAGGAGCGAGCAGGACTTTTGGAAGCGGAGGGGGTTTAAATGCTTCATTGATCTGCAATCCATTCGGAGACTCATTTTTATCTCGTTCTCTCCAACTCATTAGTCTTAGAATCCCGATCGATAGCGCCGTTAAGAGTTTTGAACACAATGCGGCACTTCTGTTAACGCCGTGTCCTTGGTTAATTAGTTAAACTTGACTTTTTTTATGTTTTTTTACAGTATTTGCCAAATATTAATGTGCAGAACTTTTTTAAAAGGTCTCCGGGCATCTAAACAAGCTAAGCGACGAGTATATCGAGAGCTGCCATGGAAAGCTGAAACCAGTCAGGCACTCGAAGCGAGTCCGTGCTCATTGAGCAGACCCGGGCCCTTAACCGGAAGCTACTTCAAGTAATAGTTTGTCGGCAATCCATGCCGTCACGGCCCCTAGCCTAAATATAGGAAGTGAACTTATCACTGGTTTAACTATACATCGTACAGGGCCAGACAAGCCCTTCCTGCATAGGGTCAGCTCCTCACAATACAGAGTGGCCTAATGAATATACGGCTCCATAGATGGAGCGATAGAGGTTTAAGGGATCCAGTGTTGTCTTCACGCGCTGTCAGAGCCATGGACAGAGAATCCTTTAAACATAGTGGCAAACTATTTATCAATTACCCCCGTGCCCTGATCTACAAGGTGCAGCGCCAGCGATCCAGTTAGAGATCAGATGCCGTTTGGGGGGGCTGGAAATCATTTTATTTTTTTGAGGCACAAATGGAAATTGCTTCAATGTTGAGTTTTTGCACTTACCTTAGGTAGAAGCTGCAGCTGCCCTCTTCCTTTATGCTTGTGCCATTCTTGCCACTGATTGGCTGCTTTATGGATTTAGTTGATATTTTTATTGTTGGTTAAATATCTTCTTTAAGAAATTGCAACTAAATAAACTTTTATTAACATATGAAGCTATAAAAGTGGCTAAAAATGCTCTAAAATGGAACTATCTGCCCTTTTTATGTAAATAGTATGTTTTGAAGCTGATTAAACTTTGAGACTGACAAGTAATTTACCAGGGGGCTGATTACTGCAATGCGATCATTAACTTTCACTTGTTCTGGGTTAATTATAAGGAGGATATATCTACTGGGTCATAGATTTTTTTTTTTTTTCCAGGGAAAGAAGGTGTTTTTGGCTCATCACAAAAGCTAATCTGTCCAACGTCACATTTAACGTTCTACTAATGACGGCTTGATATTTTTTGGCATCTTTTCGTTCGTAACGATCCATACCCGACGCTTCTACAGGCAGCACGTTCCTTACAGAACGTCTGGATGCAGAATCTAAGGTGTTTACGTGAATATCAAAGGACGTAATCGCCTGTTATATATCTTTTTAAAGCTCGGTAGTTAAGACATAAGGGAGTCAAAACTTCATTGGGGGGGGTTATGTAGAACAAAATAATTATGGTGTCTGAAGAGTGGTCTTCTCGCCATTGAAACCAGTAGAATGGTCCAGTCAACGGATTGATTCTCTTTCTAGATATATATATGGGCGACCCTCGTAAGCTTCTCCTAGAAGAAGAGCTGAGCCGACCCTGTGTAACAGGTAGTTCAATCCATAAAGTAACTCAAGGCTCATCCGTCATTAGATTATACGTTATACTGATCTAGCTCAACCTTTAATGCAGGAGTAGCTCACGGGGAGTCAGCCCATCGCAATGGAAAGCAAACCTGTGGAAAGACTCAGCTATCCCGCAGAAAAAAAAAAGAGAAATATTGGTTATTCCCAGAACAAGATAATAAAAGTCCACTACAGCCCTATTTCATGTTATCGAAGCCCATTTGTCATGGACTCCAATGCATTTTATTGTATTCATATCGGTGCAGGCATTCTTCAGTTATTTAGAGTTAGAAAATGAGACTTTTGTGTCACTTAACTCCTCCCCCAGCTGCTTGTACGGAAGGCAGGAAGCATACTTCTGTACACTTCCTGCACGTGCCTAATAACACTCCCATTCCAAATGCAGAATCCGAATCCCCTTTTATGCATTTGATGCCAAACAGTACTAACAAAGTATCCATTCTTTGTTTGGTGAGGCTGTGTACACTATTATATATTATATTATAATATATTTTATGTATTAGTGAAGTATAAAATGATTAGATCAGGGAAGTGCAGCTTCAGGCTCTATAATATATAAATAACTAAATTATAAATTATTATCTGATTTATTAAGAATTTTTATTTTCCGGCATCCAGTTATTTGTCAGAAAATGTAATTAATTATTATTTTAATAAAGTCCCTCATTTGCCGCTGCGGCTGCCTCACGCAGCTGTTTAAATCTAAGGAGCCGCACAATAAATGTAACGAGGCCTAATGCAAAACGCACGCTGTATTTTCACGTGTTGGGAGCGATTAATTAGATTCATTCTGTGGATTCTATTTGTGCGGCTGCTACCAGCG
>VKOC01019633.1:0-85958 GCA_009364415.1 Spea multiplicata | reverse complement strand
AAAATGAGATTTAATAATAGTGTACATGTTATCTAAGTTAATAAATATGCACAATATACCTGGTTTAAATGCATTTGAATACATTGAAATCATTACAGGGATTGCTATTAAAATTACTTGTGATAGCGTAATCCCAGTATTGTATCCAATCTAGTGGCCGATTCCATGAAATAAAGTTTACGACTGAATTATGATTCTACACAGATACTGTATAATGTATGTCACCATGAGATTTGTCAATGATGCTGGCAAGGGCGTAACTAGAAGCCTCAGGGCCCCGGTGCGAGAATCTGTTAACCCAATCTACCCCCCTCTCCAACCCTTCTCACTATCTACCCTCTCCCTACCCCCTCTTGTAGGTCACTTACCGTGCAGTCGTGTGGTGGGGGTGCGAGGCCTCTGTCTTGCTGCTCTGCCGCGGTGCGCGCGGCTTCACTGCTGAAGCATATGACGTATGACGTCATATGACGTCATATGCCAGCGCTCAGCGTGAAGCGCCGGCACCCGAGACAGACGCTCCCACCACTACATTCGGAGTAGCGCTGAGGCAGGCGGCGGCAGGGAACAGAGGAGACAGAAGGGTGCCGAGCGGTCGTTTTCAGCAACCTGACTGGCAGAACTCCAGGGTCCGGTCGACCCCTGCGACTCCGGTAGTTCCGCCACTGGATGCTGGGTAGGACTTAGAACCAGGGTCCAATCACTTAGGGTATAGGTGCCTTCTTGCCAACTAGGGCACAAACCTCAGTGTTATTTACAGTTTTATGGGGTCTTAGAGTTATCTAGAACAGAATGTGAGATTTTGTTTTTCTTTTTGCATGTGATATTTGGAGACCAGCTACTGTTTGATCTCACTGCTGAATTTTATTTTCATACGGTGGGTTAATCAATTTTGACATCAGCTGGTTCCCCAGGGAATATAGTACCAACTTATTGTATTGTTAACCAGCATGCAGCTGATGAACTAGAGATAATTTAGTATGAGTAATTGAGGAGCATAGGGGGGAGTTGTCAGGAGAGTTGTAGTTTTTAAGTCTTTCACTAAATTATACATTTTAAGGGGCCATTACCAGAAAGTTTGTCCATCAAGAAGGTCTGAGCTGACCATGTATGAAGTATAATTCCCAAGGGACAGGAAAGCAAAGTCCCCCCCTCTAACCCTCACAGTAACATATACAATATATGTGCAAGCACAAACATACACATACACCCACACACTCATGTTAACACACACTTAAATATTTACACTTATACACTCATACTAACACACTCACACATACAAACTCATGCTAACACAAACACACACACACTCTATCACACAAATCACTCCATCATCACACCTTACCTTCACTGGACCTTTTTTTCTAGCTGCTCACATTCTGTGCGAGTGGAACCTCAAAACTGGGTTGGCCCAAGTTAGACTGGCCATGTTCAAAGAATTTTACCCATGCCAGCAGGTCCCTGTCATTTAGTGAATAGACTCCATAGCCTTTATGTTTTTTTAAGGGTTCGTCTATCGTTGTGGCCTTTTTTCTGTGATCTTGGAATATGTAGAGTATATGAATGTCATTGAAGTTACAATGTTGAAGTTACTATGTTAGGAACTATCAGGACCTTACCTGGTCATAGCACAGGAGCTGGAGGAATAACTACAAAACTGTGATAACACTCCTAAACTGTATAAGGAACTTTTAAAATAGTTTGTATTCCAGAAAGCAACATTGGAAAAAAAAATCCACCTGACTAATTTTTTTTCATTTTTCTCTATTGTCATACCGTTGTCCTAGCAACCATCATTGCATTTCTGTCAGGTAGAGTTCGATTGATTCTCCTCTGTAAATAACTTATCATAGGGAATTAGTACGATGGCTCTCATCAATACTACCACCTGGTCATACAATAATGCAGGGCTTGAAAATTCGTAAACTCTCGCTCCTTAGGGACAAGGATTTATTGGTTTTATGTATTTGTTATACTGCACATCTCAATAAAAAAATAGGCATTGTGCTCAAATCTTGTACAGATAAGCATCTGTTCTTCCCATTATTGTGTTCATGATAAACTATACAAATCCTAAACATGCACATATGAAGATTCCACTATTAACAACAATCAAAAAAAGAGCGGGCTTATAGCAAGCAATAAGTCTCTAATGACAACTACTATTTATGCCTGTATATTGACATTCTCCTAGGCGCACTAACACTGCGCTGTCCTGATGACCAGACAACAGTAATAAAACAACTTTAAATATATTATTTAAATAGATTTATTCTATTTATTCTGTTTTCTTATTGAGGTTGTCTGAGTAGCAGTTCTCATTTTGGCCTTTGCCTTCTTGCAGAATGCGAGATTTTATGGCTATTACAACATTGATATAATTCAGCCGTATATATTGCAGGGTTGACCAAGGGGATTAAATTAGTACACGGAAACAAAAATGATTAAAAGTATGCAAAGCAAAGAGTTATTTTGGTAAGAACGTCACAATTTGAAAATGTGCTTAGTCTTTAGTTGAAGTTCATACCTTTTAATGTCACATAGCTTTCTGTGGGGGAAAAAAAATATTTTTTTGTGTGATGATGATGCTCTAATTATATTTTAGGTGTCCAAAGATCTACATGACAAACAGAAAGAAACTGAAGATCATTTGAAGAATCTGGCATTGTTTGAGCTCCAGCTGAATCAGTTAACTCTCTGGGTGTCTTCTGTAAAAGATCAACTGCTCTTTTACAATCAAGTTGGTAGACCAGGAGCATTGGACATCAAGGTAAGATACTTTTTATGAAGAGGGAGAAAATATGCACTTTCTCTTTAACCAATATGGCTGTATCAATTTTCCTTGAACACCCTCCAAATTCAAAAAAATATGCTTTGCAGATACAAGAAGTGCCTCTGCTTTGGTTTTTTTTTATTTTGTTGAATTAATTGTAATTGGTTTCGTTCAGAAACAGCAGCACGTGATTCAACAAATTGGTGTATGTTCTCGCTCTCCATCTTCTTCTCACATAAGCTACTGGCAGTCTGAAGAGAACCTGTTTTGTCTCCTGTGCATACTTATTTCTTTTGAAAATGCTTGATTGAATCAACTTAATACCAAAATAGTCAAATGTGGGCTGTACAATTGCATTATTATTAATAACATGTAGAATGATAACACTAAACAGAAACTGCGCATTTACAATAAATGTCAAGTTTTTTCGTTGAGCTAAGTCAGTTAGACTCCCTTGAGTAAATCTCAAGATCAGCTCACCTTCCATTTATATTGATTAGCAGGATGGCACTTGAATATTAAATTAGTTGAATGTTCTTTGGCTGATTACTAATTTCTAGGGACTTCATGAATTCTTTTTCCACATTTGTTCATAGTAAACATGGGTACATTGGTTAAATAGTGTTATGTAAGCCCATTTTATTTATTACATGAAGCAATTTATATTTTGTTTCTTAAAACTGCAAAATGCTAATTGTTACTTGGTCACATTTATATGGCTGGAAACATGTTTAGGTATTTCTACTATATTTTGAAAAATCTAAAATGATCTCACGTTTTCGTCTGTTGTATATTTTCAAGTCAACTCACCCCGTTTTAAGTTGACCCAAAGGTCTTCGTATTGAGTTTACCCACTTTGTGTGATGGAATTCCAAATGGTAGTCTCTCCCATCTGTCAAACAGCTCTAGTAATGTCACCAAAATGCTGTTATAAGCTAACACTATAGCGATGCTGTATAATAGATTACATAGAATACATTTTTATTTACCAAAAAACACAGATGGTATATTTAACCTCATTTACCGCATGTTCTCCATAGACTGTACAATTTATGATTAATTAGCCAGTGGCTGATTTATGACAATAGGCTAACAGGGTTATCAAATGTTTCATACCATTACCCCAATTTAGTTGGATATCCAGTTGCAGTCATATGTTAAATAATTCCAAGTGACCTATATGTAACCATATGGCTGAAGCATTAATAATTACCCTTAGAAATAGGAACAAAAGATACTGTGATATGCTTTGCCATTTTCTTTTGCTGTTAACGTGTATTAACAGGGGAGAACTTCACAGTCTGTATTTTCATCCCATGCAGAGCAAGGCTCGAAAATGTGATCTCACTGGCGCCTTAAGTTATGTAAAATGTATGCTAATTGTAAATGTATTTGATTTGATGGCAGTTCATCAAATTTCAGTTTGACTGATATCGGCGGAGCGTCGGTGAAGTGAGAATAAGAATGACAAGTACAATGTGTCTAGAATTCTCAAAAGAAATATATAGAACCGCATGCCCCATCTAATAGCAATTATTTCTTTGAAATGGTGTAAAAAAAAAAATGCTGAGCCTGATGTTTTAACACTGTCGGGATATGGAATGAATCTGATGAAAATAAACTCTATTACCGCGTTTAAGTAGCAATGAAAGTGGCTGAAATGAAAAGCGTGGGACACTATGTCAGTATAGTGAATTGCATTAATATGGTTACATGTGTACAATACATAGCGAAAACGCCCAACCTATCTGTTTCCCATGTGAACTGCTCTATTGATTTGTGGAATCAGATTTTATTTTTTTATTTGTCCATTATAGTAAAATATGTAGGAACAAACTTTTGTGATCTCCAATGTCTCTTCAATATGGAAAGAGACCTCTGAGAGGGGAATTATATTGGAACGTAATTTCTCTTTCATGGACTTTTCATTTAATATGTGAGATAAATAGATGTACATTGCCACCCCCCCACACACAAAAAAAGCATTTTCTGGTCTATGCAAAGCTGGACGCAATTATGTGGGTGAAACATCACGTGGTATGACAAGGCCACCTGTTTACTTTGCATAGATTTGCAGGTAGTGACATCTCTTTCTTTCTCTCTCTCTCTCTCTCTCTCTCACTCTCTCTCACTCTCTCCAACTCTCTCACTCTCTCACTCTTCCTCCACTCTCTCACTCTCTCTACTCTCTCTTCTCTACTCTCTCTCTCTATATATATATTATATATCATATATAATATTATATATATATATATGTGTATGTAACCAAAGAAAAAATGGGCACTCACGGGTCTTTACTAAAAAGTGCATTAAACACTATTTTATTTCAATCAGCACGGCCACCTCCGGTCCTTTCTCAAGGCCTTACATTTACTATATATAGTAAATGTAAGAAACAAAACTTTATATAATGGTATATAATCTCAACAACATTAACTCAATTAACTGCAATAATGACAAAGCTTAATCAAGATATATTACAAAAAAACACTATACAGCTGCATTGTATTTCTCATTGTATTTCTCTATGACACTATTTTATAATGTGATCTCTTCTGTTCGCTTTGCTATTTGATATTGGTTTGTTTGTGATCTTTAAATTCTATACATAAATCAAACATGTTCTGCTTCTCCTTCAGGTGTCTTGTATTATCACACAGTCACATTGTTGCGATATTGTGTATATTAAACATTCGCTTTTATTTTTGTTCTGCCGTAATCAGCATGCTACATGTGTGCATCTAAATCTGCTTTAATTATCTTTTTTCCATAAATTAGTGCATTGAACATTTGCTAACACGTGGATAGCTGCTTATATGACTCAGCTAAGTCAGGTTCTGGAAACCTTCCTTAACAGCACATACAAGTCCATCAAGACAGTGCCACTCTTGGCTCAGGGGTCTTCTTCACGCAGGGCCACTCCTTGCCCAGGAGCCAGAGCCAGCCTCTGGCACCTCCCCATCCCAAAAAAAGAAAGGAAAAAAATCTTGTCACAAAACTCCCCTTTCTCACTATCTGCCACCTCTGCCCCTTCTCACTGCCTTTCCCCCCTCTGCCCCTTCTCACTGCCTTTCCCCCCTCTGCCCCATCTCACTGCCCTCCTGCCCCTTCTCACTATCCTTACTTACCTTGTTCAGTCCTGCGGTAGAAGCGGGAGGCGTCCGTCTTCCCGCTCTGCCGCGGTGCACGCTTCACAGCTGAGCGCCAGAATATGACATTAGATTTCGGTGCTCAGCATGAAATGCCGGCACCACGACGGAGTCATGGAGAGTGAGGGGCGCTGAGCGGTTGCTGAAAACTTCACGAGCGACCGCTCGGCACCCCTGCCCGGGACTTAAATTAAAACATTGGTTTTTTTTGTTGTTTACAACTTTATTTAACATGGAGGATGTTAAATAAAATTAAAAAAAAACAAAGCAAAAAAACAATGTTTTAAGTCCCGGGCGGGCACCCCTGTTGCCATGGCGCCCTGTGCGACCGCAGAGGTCGCACACCCCTAAGGCCGGCCCTGCCTGGAGCACAGGAGAACTTGCTCTCCCCTCAACAGTCTCCATTATTGTCAGCCTTCAGATAGCTTAAATGTCCTCTTCCTGCACATGATGCTGGCTTCATCAAGGTCCTTGACCACACTTGTGTGGACTTTCAATCTGTTGCAACACTGGAGTTGGAGCATTGGCCCACACACACAAGTTACACATCATTTATGCACAGAATCTACTGGAAACATTTCCCTTGGGCTGTACAGTGTACATTGTACTTCTAATGTTTTGTGAACACTACCACTATATTATTATTAAAATCAAAAGTTAGCCAGATTGAGGGCTTAAATGGCATTCATTTTAGCATAATGATTAAATGTCCTTTTGTACCAATATACCAAAATGTATTAACAATTAACACCTTTTATTGTTTTGTAGTGTTATTATTATTATTATTATTATATGTTTGCCATTGTTTGAGTGCTTTTCACACATTTTTGATTCATGACACCAACAGAGATTACATTTCAAAACGCCTCCACATAATATAAGATTTGTAATACAAGTTGAAATGAGCTACATTTTGCATGGCTGCTAAACTAGATTAAGAATTTGCAGGGGCAAGAAGGGAAAGAGGAAAACTCGAATAAAATGCTTTTGTCCAAGGGGTTTTATCGATTTTCTCTGGAATAATGGTCTAACAACTGCCACCCCTTGTCAATCACTTCATTATATATCTGACAGGTTGCACTTAGGCGGTGAATTAGGTGTGTGGCTTGGATCTGGTAAACCTAATTGTTGAAAAATAGCAGAAAATTCCACAGCATGATGGAAATGAGAAAAAAAAATTACTGAATGCACAATGTTTTGTTTTCTGTCGATCAGCCTTAATTTACCCGTGGCTGACTGATGGCTAAGTTTAGACTTTGTGCCAGAAGAAGGCTCTTTTCAATAGTAAATATTCTATGACTAAGCATATGAGTGAATCATATAGATTACGTATCACCCACACAAACTATGTTTTTAGTATTCTTTTTTTGGCTAAACAGAATGTGGAGTTGTGCAACTGGGAACAGTTTGAACAAATCTCCCTACTGCTTCCATCTCCATAGGGAGCCATATTTCCACCCGAAACTTAGGAGACACAACTCCTGGGTATCAATATAAAGGGCAGGCAAGCTTCATATGTAATGATAAACCATGTGTTTGACAACAGTTGGAATATGAAATGAGAGTGAGATCTATAATGTTCCTCCCTGCCATCCATCCCATGTTTCACACCTTATCAAGAAAGTCTAACTTGAAGGTAAACCATTAATGGGAATCTAAGGTCTTGCACCTTCCGTGTTATCTTACCAAATGTAGCAAGATTTTTATGTCTTAGTAAAAACGGTAACAAAGCACCGTATCTCAAATGATACTGAGCCTGACATCCTTATTAATGTCTACAAGTATTTATATGGTTCGATATTTTCTTGTAGACCTTTGGAAAAAAAATTGGCGCTTGACAGGCAAAATCTGTCAGAAATTCAGCTTCCAACTAGTAAATGGGCCTTTCAAGAATCTATTATTAAAGTTTGTTAATGTTTTATGTATTTAAAATGTTTCTCTCTGACATATTAAGATGTACAAATTGCTGTTCATATGTCTTCGGCCTCTTGATTTGCTCGCGTTGTGACACTAAAATGGCATTTAGAGCTCTTTAAACGCACACTGTGGGCATTTGTCACAGAAGGTTAGGACAAGGTGTACAGCTTGTGTTTTCAAAGAATAATCCAGAGCAGAGATGGGACCAACTCCAGGATTTGGAATTGCAACTCTTAGACATAGCGCTAGCTTTTTATTGCCTATTGCAAAGGGCAGCTGTCTTAACGTAGCTTGATTAAATCTAGTTTTAAAAATGACCTAGAATTTGTGGGGTTTGGGGGTTTTGTTTGTAAATCAGCATAAATCTTTTGGGAGTAATTAAGTTATATTTTACCTCATTTAGACTTTGGTATGGAACAGAAGGTGCGACGACCAGAATATAAACAAATTTGTTGTAGTTTACTCTTTTTCTTCTCCCCCAATCTTGCAAAATAAGCCAGCTGCTGGGGGGGGGGGAAAGAAAAGGCATGACTTAATAAAATGGCAAATAACTCTATGGTGAGGAATATGATGGTGTGTTAAAAAAAGTAAAATTTGGCAAAATAACATATCCATTATTTTAACCCTTGAAATATTGAAAGATTGAAATAGCAGTACATTTCTAACTTGTTCTTCCTTTTTGATTGTTTAGGAAACAGAGGAAAGGATCAAGGTTAAACAGCCACATGTGGAAGGAATCTTGTCTAAGGGGAAAGAATTATACACCGATCAATCAGCTTCATACCCATTAAAGGTAAATAAATATCAATCATTTTACTGAACCCTAATGTGTTTAGTTTCCTTTTTTTGACAAATAGTAATCAAAGTCTTGCTTTAATTATACTTTCACAGTTTGTGAATAAATTGATTCAGCTGAGTTTCCATGTGCCCACATCACAGACATTGCATTACATATATTCATATAGCGCCAACAGATTCCATAGAGCTTTTACAAAAAAAAAGTAAAAATAAATCATTTAAAATAACACACATTAACACATACTGGTACAAAAGGAGACGAGGGCTCTGTTCTTGCCAGGTTACAATCCAGTACATATAGTATAATGTTTCTCTGTAGCCTGTAGTGGTCAATAAACATAGTTAAACATTAAGCTACTCAGGATCATAGTTTACTCAGTCCTCAGTATAGGGATGAAACTTGTATAGACATGCTTAGTTTGATGCAGATATGTCACAAAGTGACATAAGGATAAATTATTATTTATTGTTTTATATAGCGCCATCATCCTCACGGACAAAGGCTTTTTAAATTTCAGCAAAAGGGCATTTAGTAATGATCCTCTTTATAATTTAGATATATTTATTTATTTGATTTGAACTTAGAAATAGGATTTTAGTTGATCCTTGTAATTTAGTTAATGTTGTATCTGGTGCTCTCCCTGTTTACATACCTGGGAACTTTCTGTCTCCGGCTACTCAAAGCCCCCCTTACAGGTAGAAGGTCCCGCTGGCGTCAGTGGGTGGCCCGGCTGACGTTGCGGGTGGTCTCGCGGATGTCAGTGGGCAGTATACTCCTTTTTAATGGGGAAGTAGACAGGAGGTGTGCGTGTCCTGCAACCCAGAGTTTCCCCATAGTGACCCAGAGACCCGGCTAAATAACACTTAACCTGTAGTCTCCGGGAGAAACCCTGAGAGGTCCTAGGTATGCCTATTTAGGACTTGAGCCACCTGGAAAGAGCAGCCTATGGGTGTCAGCTCAGCACAATCCTCCATAGCGTAAATGGGGTGGTTAGGGAGATCAGAGGAACAAGGACAATCTGCCCTTGCCTAGGTCGCAGAGTGTCTGTCACTTGCCCCTGACCTACCACCCTATGCCTAGGCTTATTCAGCCTAGGGTTGAATAGGTTGATAGCTTTGTCCCAGTATTCTTTCTTTACTTCAAAAGCAATTAGGCTTTTCCACAGAACAACATTTTAAAGTAGTACATTTATTGCAGTATTTCAGTACTGTTGACTTTGTAAAACTGTTTACTTTTTATGAAAAGAAATAGTTTTTTTCCCCAAAAAAAGTAATTGCCTGACCTCAGATGTACCTCCTAAGGTAAACAAACATATTTGTGTGCATAAACATAGTAAATTTAGACAGTGACATATTTTAGAGCAGGAGTGACACACATCTTGCCTTGGCATATCACTTATGTATAGACACGAATATGATAGAGTGACTGTATGTATGAGATGAGTGACAGTCTGCAATTTACCTATATCAACATGTAAAGTAATGTGGCTATGACTAATACAATTGGTTTTGCTAAGTGAAATTTCTGATGCATTTTTAAAATTAAAAAGTAAAACATGAACTGAGCTTTACATTAATTAGAAAAAAAAACCTATTTCTAATATATGGATTTATTAAGCTTGTTTCCTGTGCTGTACAGTACATAAGACTCGAACACACACACACATACTAATACGGCAAGAAACGCTTGCTAACATTATTTATGTCTTGAACAAGCCAAGAACTATTTCTTGTTTACCACTTGCTGACACAAAATTATATAAGATAACAAAGTCTGACCGGTAAGTTATTTCTCTGTAGGGGATGTGGAGAACCGAGCAGCTATGATTTAACACTGACAGAAGGAAAGTTATGCTTTTTTTTTTTTGGAAAATGGACAATATTTGCTCGATTATAAGATGACCCTGATTATAAGACAACCCCCAAAAATGTTAATATTAATTTAGGAAAAAAAAGAAAAGGCCCTGAATATAAGACTACCCTATAAGAAAAAAGTTTTACTAGGAAATATGAATTCACATGTAAACTATTTTTTCCTATTTAATTAAAACTATCATTGAGGAAAAATGCATTTTTTGTTTTTATTTCCTTTTATTTGCCATCCTGCTGCCAGTTTTCACATCTGCCCCCCATATATGCCTTAAACCCCCCTATATGCCACTCTGCTGCCAGATATGCCTTTTATACCCCTATTATGACCATCTGCCGTTCCAGTATGCCACTTGACCCTCATTTGCCACTCTGCCTCCCAGATATGTCCTATTTAACCCCCCTATATGCACTTTTCATCCCCCCAGATATGCCTAATAAACCTCTATATGCCACTCTGCCTACCTGGATAATTCTTTATTAACCCTATATGCCAGTGTCTGCTCCCTGACGCTATTCCCCTTAAACCCCTATTTGACACTCTGCCTCCAGAAAGGCCCATAAACCCCCCCCCTACTTTCCAGTGCTTCCCTAGACTTGTCCTCTGTGGTTCAGATTCCTTTGGTGTCTAATGGGGCAGCCGGTGGAGTTCTGTGAAGACAACCTCCGCTGCTGCCGGCACTTCCGCCGGGGGTTCTATGAATGAGCACCAGATGGTCATGTGATGCTGGCTCTCTGTCATAGAAGCCCCATAGGAAGTGTGCTGGCAGCAGCAGAGGCTGTCTGCGCGCATCGCACAGACTTCTACCGGCTTCCAGAGAGCAGGATCCGGGTCCCCTGCAGAGCTACGGGAGATCTGGATCTTAGTCTTGTAGTCAGACCTCTATTTGAGGTCTGATTAGAAAATGACCTCCGATATAGAGCAAATACGGTATATCTTTAATCGTGTTGCATTAAGGAAATCATAAAATAAGAATTATTTGGAAGAACCATAGACAATACTCTTCAATGCCAGTCAGCTGATGCAAGGGCCCCTAAGATATTGTCATGTAGAAAATAAAGAAAGTATAACTTTGCCTCGGTATAAATCATCACAACCTTCATGGCAACTTCACCTTGTTACACTATTAACTCAGCAAGTGTCTATACAGTAGGAAGACCTAAACCCAATGAGTATCTGCTGCAGAAAGAGCTTGGCTGGCCCTGTGTAATGTGTAAAGTGTAGTTTTATCCCAAAAATCGAATTGGGGTCATAGACAGATTTGTAAATAGGTACAGTAGCTCCCTACATCTCATATAAAATGTAAAGATGAATTATCAACATCCTGAAGTACGTTTTAGCACTGATGAATCCACAACCTCTATTCACATGAATCCATCTATGAGTCAAACTAAGACATGGGTATAAGTGTTGTTACACCGCTGTTACAAAGAGCCGTGTAAGAAGAATGCATCTGAAGTTCAAGCATCATTTTTGGGCTCACTTTTATACGTTCTGTAATGTCCAGTTGGTCCACAACCTTGCTATATTTTTGGCCCATGCATGCGCAATTGTTTTTACTGTAAGGGAACATCCATGCGCACGTCAGTTATTTACAGCCAACAAATGCATAGGATGAAATTCTGCATCTTTGCAAATAAAAGAGCCAGGATTTTCACACATGATTTACTGTTCAAAAGCTTCTTTGGGAAATTCCACATAATAATAGTTCTTATTTTGTAAACTATTTATAAAATATACACATACAATAATGTTTATATATTTTGTTTTGAATATGCAGGTTTTGAAATGTGTCTTACTTTTCCAACGTTTACAGGAATAAATGAATACGTATTATCTTCTTAATGCTTATGGGCAAAATCTGATGAAATACTGTCTGAATCAGCAGGCAAAATACATTTTCATAAAGTGCTGAGAAAAAAGGGAAAATAGGATAAAAGTAAAGAATGTACCTTTTTAGTTTTGTGTCATAAATTATTTGTACGTCTGCTACCTCATCTTCTGCAACTATGACTTTGGGCAAACTTCTTCACCCTTTCCAAATGAGTCTTTCAAAAGGAACTAGGGCTTACAGCGATTGAGTTGGCACAGGGGAGTGAATTAGGATTGTGCATTTTAAATCAGACTAGTAATTTCAATCTTTTTTGCTAAGGTTATCCTTGCACAATTCTTTTTTGTTGGCCATTTTCTAAGGCTCGACATAAAAGGAAAGAAAAACAACTGAAAATAAAGGTAATCCTTACTCTCAGATGTTAGAAATGAAAATGAGCCAATCTAATAGTAAAAGTAACAATTTTTGTCTTTCTATAGAAGTTATATAGTATTTGGATATCTAGTATTTTATTACAAATTAGCCTTTATCCACCGGCATCCGCAAATCTCTTCAGAGACCGATTGCTTGTCTATGTAAACCTGTGATCCATTTTGATTAGATACGGCGCCTATACCATCTATTTGAAGACTGCGCAGAGGGTTTAATGTTTGAGCTAGGTCAGTAAACTTTGAATTTCAAGGAAAGAGGTGCTTTTATCCATACAGAATAAGATGGCGATAAGCTAGAGATTCTTATGTGCTCCTCAGTATGCATTAAACCTTACTGTACATGGAACATCAGTGATGAGCACTTCCCAATCATACACGGCTCTAAATGGTAAGCCGGACCTCCAGTTCTTGCCCCCCCTGTTCATTTACTATGCAGTGGAGTCTTGCTGCTGTTGTCCCACTCTGCCAATATCTGTGATTTTCTATCTTACATAGTTTGCACTGCGTGGTGCTGTGAGAAAACATACAAATGGATCCAAAGAAAGAAATATGGATGGATACGAGAAAAGAAATATCAATGTCAAATATCTGTATTAAGATTCAGTGTCGATACAGCTTAGCAATTTACGTTTTAAATAGAGCCCATTTAAGTATTTCTGTACCTTTTTGGATTTAAATATATGTATTATTTTATTTTGGACAGCGTAAATTAGAGCACTTGAACGCAGAGTGGAAGACAGTGGATCTATTACTACAGGAATTGAAAAGAAAGCCAACTGGGCCAGCTCCTGGTAAGTGTCATTCCTTTCAGTAATGATGGATTAAACAAGAACTTTAAGCACTTTTTCATAAAGTAAAGCATTTAGTAAAATTAAGGCTTTTGTGCCATATAAATATCTATTCTGACAACTGGTAATCATCTGAATGGATATCAACGCCTCTAAGAAGAGAGTATTATTTGAATTGATGCCCAATAAAGAACAGTTACAAATCTGGTGACACAACAAATACATAGAAAGAAAGACAAGAAGCGGATTCTAGAGAGTTGGTTGATAAGAAAGACTGTGGATATTCCACAAAAATGTCCAGATACATCTTTTTTTCCCAAGCAGTGGATAGGTTGGCGTTTATGAGCTATAGTTATGAGCTCAGTTTAATCGCTCATGTCCATCTAGGTCGTGGACCTCTTCATGGTAGGAGGCAAGGAGTCCATAGCTCCATTTCACACTCCCGCCAGCAAGTAAAAGGAAAAACTTTAGTAGTTTGGCCAACCATAGTCCATAGCTTCTTTTCTCCCTGCATCATATTATTGATTATGTAACTACAGGTAAATTATTACAAACATTGTTCCTTGTTAAACTTACATTTAGTGAAAATTAGCACTTGTAGTTTTTTGCAAAATGCACCCAACCAAAATTGAAATATATTACCAGCTTGGTCGGCTAATGAATAAATAAAACATGCATTATTATTATTATTTAAATATGGACTACATGAGCAAAATTGGGACTGTTTATGGTGCAATTTGCTATGCTTACTCTTTCATTGTAGGTGTTGTAAATGGGTATTCCTCTGTAGCTTTTTATGAAACTGCCTTTAAATAATTAGATTGAATTATCACACACAATATGTAATACCTGTCCAACAAATGTATTAAATGTTCATGCTGGCATGTGATTATGGAATAGTGTATAGTGTATAATTCCCAAGATGTGAAAAAAGCAATAGATGGTAATACAAATTCGCATTTCATTTATTTGGTCCATTATGCAGAGATCTGATGACTACAGAGATAGAAATAAACCTTTTATAGAAATTCTAGATGTCAGTAGAATAAATATATTTGAAACTTCTAAATGAAAACATAGATAAGCACAACAAGAAATTGTCGGCTGGATGTGACACCATGCACCACTAGGTTTGACAAAATCAATAATGTATGTTTTATTAGTAAACTACAATCATTTTTAAATGCTATGTTATAGATTAAAAGATAATTCATACTGGACAGGAATGCACTTTCTAAAGGCTGACATTTTCATTAATACTTTTTTGAAAGATTTTCTAACAAGGAAAGCGGAGACACAATATTTCAAAAAAACATATCGGGTTTGGGGTTTCTCTACATGTTATTATAACTTTCAGGACTGTAGTTTTGCCCCTACCAATATTTCACATTATTTCACCAAAATAAAGGAACGGTCCTTATGTCCTTGAATTGTATGTTACAGCTTCCTATGATGTGAGGAAAAATAAAGAAATTGCCCAAAGATACTTAAAAAGGGAATATTTTCAATCGTATCAAATCTCCTACAATACAACATTTAACAATATTGATCATGCCCTAGTTACAGTGAACGGTTGATTTATTGTCACTCTATAATGATCAATACTTAATACTTTTTTGAAGTCTAAGTTTTACATTTATTTATTAACTTTTATTTATATAGCTCCAACAGTTTACGCAGCGCTTAGATGTAACAATAATAGATATTGTTACATCTAATCGCTGCGTAAACTGTTGGCACTATATAAATAAAAGATAATAAATACATTTAAAACTTGGACTCTTGGCAATAACATTTTTTTCTGACATCAAACCGTGGAAGCTGACAATTTTTGAAGTTTTTGTATCACTGGCATTTCAAGCTAGAACATTTCACTTTGCTGTTCCGGTTACTTGAAGGTCACAACTCTGCTTTATGAGTTTTCTTTTAATGTAGCTGATATCAAGAAGAAGCTAAACAACAAACTTATTTAATAAAGCTTTCAGATTCAATGTATCTGCCGCATAAAACTCGAGCAATCTTTGGAGGTCATTCACAGCATGCCGTTCGACACCAACAGGGAGAAGTAATGAAAAAGAGCACCGATAACATTAACTCTAAATAGCTGCATGAATGAACTGACGATATGCAGCAAAAGATGTTCAGAACAATAGCACGGCTCCCGCTATATTTATTCATAGGCGCTAACGTCCATAAATCTTGAAATCTGGCCTATATCCCGTGTTATGACAGCCGCGCACAGATCATCTAACATTAGTCACAGTTCTATATTGTGTAGCTGGACGTTCAAAGACGCCTTAGTCTTAGTTCATGGGAGAAACACGATATTTCTGGAATAAAGATACTTCAATCTTGGTTGTAAAGTTAATATGTTTGTAATTATGTTTGTGTCTTTATCTTTGACTGGTAATTAAGGAGTTGAAATGAAAACATTAGGAAACCGGCTCACCAAATATTAACGGGCATTCAGATTATGACAGACATACTGTATGTCAATCTCTTCTAGATGTACAGTATATAACTGCAACATTCATAAACAATAATTTAATCTCACAAGTATCAATAGATATGTCAAACATTGGCAACATTGCTCTACATCTGCATTATGCTGTGTCTTAAAATGAAATAGAAAGATAAAAGATACTTACAAATAAATACATTTTTTAAGAAATGGCCTTTTCATAGTCAATTGTGTTACAAGTAATACAAAACCTAAATGCTTAATCTCACATAGCGTAAAAGGTCAACAACTGTTGGTATTTGTGTAAATCAGAAGCTCTTCAGTCGTATCTATGCAAAGAGACAAAATGACATTAGATTAATCGTACCTTTTACCCATACGTATAAGGAACTTGTGTTCAGTTTGGGGGAGCAATTTTAAGGAGGAGTGATTTAACTTAAACCTGTGTGAAAGGATGATAAAAGCACAACCCTGGTCATATTTGCAATCTGAGTTTGGCTCATATTTCTGGGCCTACTACCTTAAGGAAACTTTAAATTATGAAAAAAACGATTGTCAGTCATCAGCTCATAATTTAAGAACTATAAAAAACAGAGTGTGTTACAAGAAGTCATGTTATTTACAAAGAGTAACTTAATTATGACTCAGTACAGATTCTTTATGACCTTACGGGAACAGAACCACAAAAAAAAAGAAAATGTTATTACTCATTTGCCTATTTAATTTTGCTTTGCAATGCCTCCACCTGAGGAAGAGACATTGTCAACTTCAGCTAAAGATTCCATCTACTCTCGGGCTTTTACAGCTAAGTCCATCTTAATGCCTCATAATGTGTTTCTGGGTGTGTATTATGTAATAATCGATGAGATAAGTAGAGGGATTATCTAAAAAAAAATTTAAATCCATCTGTCATATATACTCTAGTAGCGCTGGTGACCAATTTCCACTCTTTGCACCAGAATCAATTTTTATACATAAACCATCCACACAAAATAAAATTGTCTTAATCAAAGTTTGACATAAAAGTAAAATGCAACTTCATTAAGTCTCTTTAGTCTGTTCCAATCATAACTATGAAGTCTCACTTTAAACAAGCACTGCTTCAATAATGTTTGCAGATTTATGAGATTAAAAATCTCAGATTTAATACACTATTCCGCTATTTTAGGGCACTTGAAGACCGTGTGCGTATATCAATTTTACCTAGAAGTTTTGGTCTCAATTGTTTGTATTTATTATATACAAGCGCATAAACAAGATTTTAGTGTTATTTAGTATGGCAGATTTAAAATTAAACTGTTGTGCCACAGCATAATGATATCAGCAAAATGTGCGATCATTAAGTATTAATTTTATGCCGACCTAATAAAGATTTCATTTCATTACAAGGTAACACTATATTTCAAAGGAACATAATTTCCCTTGCTAATTATACATGTTACCTGCTACTTTGTAGAGTTATTATAGCTAATGCCAGTTACATATAATATCAATGCTATGAGGCAATTACACTATACTTCTTATTTCAATGGATACATTATTATTGTTACTTATTAACATAACACTCTGTAGAATTCTATGATAAAACTGTTATTTTATCCTTTTGATGAGATGTACAATTCTAAAATGACTTACATAAGTATTAAAATTGATCTCCACACTAGCTTCCAGATCATGATACCTATTAGTTTTGCCTTTGGAGAGATACTACTGATGACATATGGCAGAATTCAATCCCTTACAGAACCACATAATCATAACAGCTTATTTGATGAGAATGATGGATAGCGGTACTAACATTTCAGCTGGACGACCTTCAGTTAGTTTTAAGTGACAATGATGTGGCGCTGTAAGTGAACACAGATAGAAGATGTCAGCCATCAACATGTATTGAGACCAATCACGGAAAAAAGTGAGCTTTAGTGCGTCACACAGGCAAAACACCAAAAGTGAAACAGTCCAAATGAATGTTTTCATTTCACTGCTATTTCATTTCTTATGTACGACATTATCCTTTGGTAGAAGCATCGGGTGTTGCACGCTCATGGTTATCATAGTTGACAAGCTTGGTAGACCACTGGACACACAATCGAGCCGGCTCTCTCAGTAAAGTAGTTAAAACTAGTATTATGGAGGGCAGCCAGCAATCGGTTTATGAAACAAATACAGGTTTTCTTGTACTGTAAAACAATCTTGTTGAATTGGACCCACGTATTTGATATTCAAAAACCATAAGCAATTCAAACCAGGAACTTGAATGAACCAATTTGAAAAGGTAGGCAATATTGAATCTGGATCAGTTGGTTTGGTTGGGGTTGTTAAAACTAGGCTAGGAAGTTAAAAAAAAAAGACAAAACTGTACTTAGTGCTTAAAATAAAAGGAAATGTGAAATAAAGAAGAGACAGACAGGTGTAAGGGAAAGGTGGACATTTTTTATGTGTGTGTGTGTGTGTGTGTGAATGTGCCTCTTCACACATTATCAAAGCTTGAATTAATTTTACCCATAGAGAACTGGTAGAAAAAAACAGGCACAATGTCACCAATCACTACCCAGATGCTTGCCATCCTATTAAAATAAACTGCAAATGTATACATCAAAGTAAACCTCCAAAGGGCAAATTTTTAATTGACTTCTCAGCTTACCTTGAAACTATTATCTAATCTGAAGTGAAGTGTAGCATCAGTGTAATTAATCTTGCAAATTCTGCAGCGTTCCAAGCAGACCTTGGTACCTGATAATAGCAATCATGGGCAACTAGGGGGCACGTTCTGGAGGCATGCCATGCATTTCAATTTCAGAGATGTTCTTGCATGGCCTACATATTATGTCTCCTGTTGACTTTGTTCTTCTTCGGGCTTTAGTACAAGTCTATTAACCGAGACATTATTCTTAAACATTCAAAGTGAATTTAGTTGATTCTACTACTCCTTAGAACAAATCTTTGTGATTTTTCTGAACTCAAATTACAATATGCACCTTAAAATTAATTAAATTTAGCTCCTATACCTTGGGTAATAATAAACATGTTGCAATATAAGCCATCTAGGTAAGGGTTGTTTTTTTTAATTAAAAGATCACACATTTTCCAAATATAAATTACTTGTCAGTGGATATATAAGTTAGCTACATTGCAATGCTAAAAATATATCAACTATAATGCATAAAATGCACTATATTATATATATATATATATATATAAGTGCACAATTACTCAATAATAGCAAGACCCATTTATTGTTTGTTCTTTGGCTTATGTCGCCACAAATTATGTGATCAAATACTATATACTTATATACAGTATGTGAAGACAGAAAGTCATGGCCTTTTTGGTTGCAAAACACCCATTTGTATTACCATAGGAGTTATGGTTATGTATTGTCTTTCGAAGTATTGGATTTGCTAATTATAACCAATTTGAATATATGTAATTTACAAAACTATAGCCCATTATTTCATGACCTAATTTTGTGGTTTTGTAATTTAGATTACACTAATTTAATTTAGAAAATCACAATATTTTCACTTACTAAGTTTATAAAATGAATCTAATTTGTTCAATTTACTAATCTAATTAAAGTGCAATACAAAGATTTGTTGCTATTTTTAAACATATTTAGTACATGCAGCTTATTTACCAGATTGTTAACTGGCTAATATTATCGTATGGGAATATCACACAATTTAAGAGCAGTTTTGCAATGGAACAGAAGTAGTTAGCACCTTTTTGTTTTGTGGGAAGCGACATCCTTAAAACACATCCCAACTCCTACATTTTAGAATCCACTATGCTAAATACACAAATAATCTATAACCAGATAGATAGATATCTATACTGTTTGACAAACAAAACATACAAGCTACTTCTCATTTCATAAATGAATTTGGTTCTTATTCATGCTGATTATTATGATTATCATGCAAACATAGAAATTTCAGACCTAAGTCTTAGTTGGCCCGTAGGGGGAAAAAAAGCAGAAATTCATACGTGACATAACTTTTGTTTGTTCAGATTATTGTAGACACTACTTCTTTGTGGGCCCCATGTTTCCAAAAAGTCTTTTAAACAATCCCGTTGGAAGCACATTTTTAAGGCACACAGTTTGGTTTCATTTGAAAGACAAATACAATATATTTACTGTTCATTGTAGTTATAGATGATATTTAAGTGTATTGCAAGTCTAATATAAAGATAAAACATGCTATTGTTTATGGTGTAAAAAAATGTGTTAACGTCCCCCCCCAAGAAGAAGAAAAAATGAAAATCCTGAAATCTTTTAATTAATGTGACAGGTGCCTGGCTTTTCCCTTCACCATGCTGTCACAATATGATTCATACATCTGCACTATGAATATTTCATCATCCTGCAGTGTCTGAAAAGAAGTCATATAGCAGATTTTCTGCTCAGTCTTAATATTCAGATGAGTGCTGTGATTGACTTAAAAAAACCTCTTTGAGATATATGTTGTTTCCAAACACACTCATCAGGGACTGTTTGATGTACCTTATGTTAAGCATATGACATCTTGAGACACCTGTCCTCATTATAATGCTCAATTAACCCTTAACAAGCACAGATCTCAATACAGTTTTTATTGTCTGCTTTCCAGGGATTTTCAGCATTTTTCCATTTCTGAAGAACACTCAAATTTTCATTTTCAATTAATGTTAAAAAATGTATAGACCTCTTCCAATGTATGAGACAAGAACAACTTTGCCATTCAGTTTTTTCTAAAACACATATAACTATTTAAGGAGTGTGGATATGTTTAATTGTTAATTTATGCATGAATTATATGGACTAATATTGCGGGCATAATATTGGCCCCCAAATGGAAAACAACCACATAAAGACATAAAGATTTCCAGAATATTGTGTAGTTTGAAAACAGTTAGCAGTTACGTAAAACACTGAAAGACTGGTGGATTTTTTTGGAGCTTTATGATCAAGGTAACCATGATAATGGTGAGCATAGTTGTCAGTAGCTATGTGGAAACTAATGAGTGATCTTAATATGGAGTCAATAAAATTAATGTAGTGATATTGAAGATTTATCTCCACTCAACTAGTTAATTTCATTTCATAACTGTGAAACATTATTTCTTGGCTTTCGAATAAAGGGTTGATTGCTAATGAGGTATACATGGCCCATCTGTCGGGAATCAGTGGGTAGTAACAGATTGGGGGAGGACCAATACCTGAGAAGGATTCAGTTTCAAGTCAGAGAAGATAATCAGAGAAGACCAATCCAAGATTGGCTGTCTTTTTTGGATCCACCAAATCATTTTAAATAGTTTGACTAGGATTCCAGTTACATTTTATTTAATATTCACTATTTCATTTTGTTAAGTGACTTTATATGATTTAAATGATTGAAGTCATATTATGACAGCCACTGGACTGCTCACATTTCTTAAGTGAAAATGTTCCTCATAGAGGATTCCTCTTTCTTGGAACTGTTTCTGGTGCTACCACATAAACAGACTAAGCAACTGCCAGTTACCAGTGGTTATGTCAAAACATTTTAAATGATCTGTTACTATTATATTGTCTGCATATTAGTATTACACGCTAGAGCACTTTGAAAGTAATAACACTGTTCCCATACCTGGCATTCCCAATTAATAAAATGGAAAAAAAAGAAACAGTATGTACTTGTTGATTTCATTGCATCAGGTACACTTTGATTTATTGATTTCCTTTTTTATAACAGGTCCTGCTCAAACTGTGTCTGTGGTTACTCAAACTTTGGTAACAACAGGAACGACTGAACCTGCAACGGAAATGCCTTCATCACTTCTATTGGAGTTGCCTGCACTGGCTGACTTCAACAAGACTTGTGGAGAATTAACAGACTGGCTTACTCTGCTTGATCGGGTGATAAAGGCTCAAATAGTGACTGTGGGTGATGTGGAAGAAATTAATGATATGATCATCAAACAAAAGGTAAAAAAAAATCACTATAGAACAGTATTATGTTGCATCTGGTTGAGAACAGATAATAATTGACCATTATAACAATAACGGCATTCCAATTAGAAGTGGTCTTATTGACCTTAGAAGTTCCGCTGCTATTTGTGGTCTATTCCGCAAATCCATGAGTAAAGGTCCGTGCAGCAGAGAACACTCCACAAATGCTTCCTCTGCAGTCTGCGTGCATAGCACTCGACAGAAGAAGTTTTGGGAAAGGTGTGCGCCGGCAGCTGCACAGACCCTCGCCAGACTATGTCAGCTGTTGAGAGGACAGAGGCCATAGACCTATAATTTTTAAACAGGAATTTTAATGACGAAGGTAATGTTTTTCATCTGATTATTATAATCAAATATTAATTTGTTAATGTGTTAAATATTAATTTGTTAAGTATATTCAGTTACAAAAAACACGTACTTTATAGAAATAGCAGTGGGCTATTGCATTATCTTTATACGATGGTCTAAGTGTAAAGATACAGTTTAGCACAGTGATTTATTCCAAATGATAAAAATCAGGATTAAAACATATTTTCGGAGGAAATAGACTGCATTTGTAGTATGAAAATGATATATTTGAAAAGTACATAACAGTTTTGATTGATGCTAATTAATGGATAAAAAGAAAAAATCCTTGGAATAAAACTTGAGAGCTTCTTGGTGCACGGTAATAGTTTTATATGGTGATTGTAGTATTTTCCAAATCAGGGCTGGCCCGACAATGGAGCCGAGTGGGGCAACTGCTCCAGGTGACAAGCCCTTTTTTTTTAAAGCGGAAGAGAGATAGGGGCGCAGAGTGGTTTTCGCTTACCAAGTTGTCAGTACCCGCTCGGCGCCCCCTCTCTCCTCTGCGGTGAGTCTCCCTATTCGGTCTCGGTGCCGGCTTGTAATGCTGAGTGCCAGAAGATGATGTCATTTCCGGCGCTCAGCATTACAAGCCGGCACCGAGACCGAACAGAGAGACTCGCCGCAGGACAGCTGAAAGGTAAGTACAAGGGGGGGTAGATAATAGAGAGGGGGGAGGGAGAGGAAGGGTACATAATGGGGGGGCGGCATTTAAAATTTCGCCCAAGGCGGGATTTTGTCATGGGCCGACCCTGCTCCAAATTGCTGGTTTTCTAGAAGAAATAATTTCAAGGAAGCAAAAACAAAAAATACCGTATTTGCTCCATTATAAGACGGGTTTTTTTCAGAGCAAATGCTCTGAAAAATTCCCCACGTCTTATAATCAAGGTCGTCTTCTAATCAGACCTCAAATAGCTGGAAAAAAATGTCCGCTGGGGCCAGGCTGCTTATCGGTTCTTTGGTCGCGAGCAGCATCTCTTATACTAGCAGCAGGAGGACAGGAAGCCAGCAGAGTCGTCACATGACTTTGCCCCCTACTTCTTCCTCTGGGGCGGGATGAGAGAAGTTGCAGATGAAAGCAGCCAGGCCCCTGCATAAGTCTGCAATTGAGAGATCTGCAGTTCAGGTAAGGGCTGGGGGAGGGTTTATGAGCAAGTATGTGTGATTAATGGAACGAATGAGTATTTAAATGTTTGTGAATGAGTGTGTGTGTGATAGCATGGATGTGTAGTGGGGTGGTAGCATGGCATAGGGAGGCTGTAATCACACTCTTATCATCCCCAGGTTCCAGCATGTACTGGCTGCCTGGGCTTGATAGGAGTGTGATTGCTGTTAGCAGTTTATATGTATATATGTATCTATATATCCAGAAATGCCTTTAACCCCATATATGCCACTCTCCCCCATGCTATGCCATTAGCCCCCTATATGCCAAAGTGGCATATAGGGGTATAAGGCATATCATGGGGCATATAGAGGGTTCAAAGGCACATCATGGGGCAAAGTGGTAAATAGGGGAGTATAAGGCATTTCTGGAGGCAGAGTGGCAAGCCTGGGGGCAGATGTGCATAACTGGGGGGGGCAGGTTTGCAAATAAAAGGAAATAAAAACAAAAATATTTTCTCAATCATAGCTTTTAATAAATATGAAAAAGTTTACATGAATTAATATTGATAGTAACTTTTTCCTATAGAGATGATCTTATATTCAGGCTTTTTCTTTTTTTCCTAAATTAATATTTAGATTTTGGGGGGTCATCTTATAATCGAGCAAATACGGTATATTGTTCTTACATAACAGTTTTCATCTAGAACATGAGATTCCTGTTCAAACCCATATAATGTAAATATTATTCACTCTCGTCTTGATAAGGAAGATATATGTTTAACCTGACTAGTTGTATCTGGTAATAACCAACCAAATTATTCTGTGTGATGACAATCAGTCTGTTGAGTGCATGACTGGTTAATTGTTTTCTAGGGAGTCAATAGTTTAATAGTTTATGGAAAGCAAATCAGTTTCACGTCCCGGGCAGCCTCAACATTGAAGAATGCTCATAATTTAATACTTTATATTACGTATGTACTTTAATATACATTCTTCAAGATGTTAAAAGAAAGAACTTACTGTAAGGTCCAACATTCTACACAAGTGATTGGCCACTTGTAGCAGCCGTTCAGTGGCAGGAAAACACTATCATTGAAATAACTGGGAACACTTTGCAGAAATGCACACATGGGTCTCCTTAGACCCACTACAACCCTTGCTGCACCAGCACTGGAGCTGATTGGCTGTGAGGATAACAGGTGGCACGGGATGTGTTCGGCTGAAGAGAAAATATCTGAGGGTAGGAGAAGGGTCAAGTGCATACAGGGGCCAAATGGAAATTTAAAGAGACCTCTCAGCTATCCTGTTTGTTAAAGCGCATACGATGGCTGAAGTGCCCCTTTAAAAAGTGTTTTTACAGAAGCATGTGTACATTGCTGGAATGGAGTGGGGTTCCTTCTCTTATGTAGATGAAGTGTGAATATTGCTCTGTGATTGAGTTAATCTTTTGTCCATATCTTATCCCCAGGCATGATAATTTGGGGGACGGATTTACAACTTAACTAAGAACTGGAAAATTCCTTATTGTAGTAAAGTACAGCTCGTTCAACTATAGTGTGTTGCAATATAAAGTTACATAAAAGAATAAATCTCAAAAGGGAATTTAGAGGAGGTCTATGAAACAATGTAGCCTATTTCACAGCCGAGAAGTGGTGTGTGTTTCACATTTTCAAATGCCTGAACAAAGCTGCAGTAACTTGTAGTCAAATGTTCAATTTCAGTAGGAATTATTGTGCCATATATAATTTCTCAGTCATTCAAGACACATTTGAAAATTGCCACATCAATCTGTAAGATGTAGGTTTTAGAATAATGGCAGGTAGTGAACAGAAATAACCTATGCTGACACGGTCCACTCATTCCATTACTGTGACTCTAACCTGTAATGTGCATGAAAATAAGTCTAACAATGGGTTTTATTCTTATGAAAGAATTGTCGACTTTGTAGTTCAGTGTTGTATTGAAATAAGTTAAATATTCTTTATTAACATTTTGTTCTGTAAACCTTGCTCACTTCCATTTAATCTCTGTGTGCTCCCTAGATCCCTTCCTTTAGGAAGTACCTTATTCTGGCATTATGTTTCCCTAGCTTTGGACCTTATCAATAGAATTGACCATTTTTTAATGGTATAAGCTAATTTACCATTTTACATCTGTATACATTAAAGGTGATCCTTATATAAAATAGTTTTCTCCTTGAACGTACAAGTTGTATGTAGTAATGTAGGTTAGCATTGATGAAAATGTCCTGCAGACCTGAAGGTTGCCTTTATTGTCAGTTCTCTGGTCGTTTGGGTGACTCTTCCCCACTGAGTTGATTCTCTATGGCAATGCTAATGAAGTCCATAGACTTTTATTAGTCTGGGTCTCCAGTTTAGGATTAAGAGTAAATACTATTGTATTGTTCTCCATAGGCAGTATGGAATCAGGGTGTTTGTCTAGTCAATTGTGCTAAGATAAGAGAGCTAGAACACCTACAAACGTCTTATATGCAGCTGTCTGGAAACATAATTTTATGCAAAAATTAGAACTGGGTTCAAAATGAAGACAGATTTATTTTGTAAATTTATATTTAATCTGATGCTAGCATTTAAGTAATTGGTGGAAGATCCCTTTAGGATTATTCCTGGGAATAATATATTGTTGACAGTCGAGGGAGATTAAGATAATACATAATTTAGGAATTTTAAGTTTGGTACATCTGTAGGAATTTCAGCTTTAGACAAGACAGACAGTCTTCTAATCTGATCATGTTACTTCGTTTGAGATTCTTACTATGCATTTTTGTATAAATATATGTTGTGACATATATACATTACCTTTTCTAGTTCCTAATTTTAGCAGTACATTTTAAACAGGATGCCCCTGAATTCATGAATGAAGGCTTTACTTAACTTTGTTCACGTAGCATATTATGAAGGCTGTTATTAGTTCGAAAAATATGTAATACTTGAAACTAGGAAACACGTTTATTTTCTAATATACAAGATCCAGTCTTGAGCCAGTTTAACAGCAACACCAGTATAAGTACAAAGAATGCATTGAAAGCCAGGTCATTACAAGGTCATTTGTCTTTCTCAACTTGATTTGCAATGTGGCAATTTGTTCAACAGAATGTATGGCCTTTCCTTATGGTTAACAAACGTGAAATGTTTAAACTCCTTACCTTCAACTAACCACTGTACCATGGCAACTGTTGATGCATGTCTTAATGCCAGTGATGAATGTTGCTTCCAATTTTCTGCTACTGATTTTTGTCCTCCATGTAAAGTCATGAGCGGATGGAGGTTAAACATACACTTAACAAGAAATGTCTATCCACTTTGGTATGTAGAAATATGCATTTCATTCGGTGTGCCGGCCAGATATGTTTTATGATGAACTAGTGTTTTGGTAGTGAAATTATTTTGTGTTACCCTTCTTACCTGGCTGTTCCAGCTGATGGAACTCACTCATCTTATGAGAAGGAAAGACCATTCACATTAAATTGTCGTAAACTAGAGCCAGCATCAGTCAGAAGTTCACGTGCAATGTCTAGCAATGATCTTTTTTTCCAGATGTTAAATTTTATCCTGGTAGAATGTTATTAGAAAATTTTACATTGGATAGATTGCATTTTCTTTTAGTTAGAAACTTACCACTGGCGGAATTTCTGTATTCACAGACCTTAGATTATTTCCTATATATGCAAATGTTTTCACTAAAAATGGAACGTAGATCTATCTGTAGCCACCCAGAAACCCATAGTAGCTACTGGGATTTTTCGAGTTTATACTGCTTGCAACTTCTTATGAATATATTACTGAGAGGTTTATCTTATAGTAAACAGATTCTATAATCACATTTATAAGTATAAATGTCTTGTTTTTAAATTATCTTTATTATGTGTTTTCTAATTGACATGTCCACTAGACATGTTAATTTTAAGACAACCCATCAGCCAGATTAACAATGAGGCAAAATGACGATTTGTTCTAGAGCTGCTTGGGGACATAGGGCCTTCCTATGTGTGAATGGCTACCATCAGAAACCATGGGGCCCTAAAGACAGGGCTTTCCTTCCACCGCCCTGCCCCATGCTCCTCCCACTACCCAGTCCTACTGGGCCCTAGTGTTCAGAAAAGAGTTACAGGAAAGGGTCATCTGAGCTCTAAAGCCTGAAGGGCACCAGTCCCAGGTGACAGGTCACAGGGGCCAATGATGGTCATGTGACAGATCAGATCAGTAGAGGCCCCTCCTTTCCTGGCCACATACACACGTACAGTGTGTACATTACTGATGGCGGCCCTACATGAATGTGTGTGTGAGTATGATATACCCTACCATTTCCAATTTTGTGGCCACTTACAAATGTCAACATGATCTGTAATATAGTGTTGATATTGTTAATGTTGTAAATGACTATTGTACATGGAAATGGCTGATTTTTCCTGTAATATCTTCAGAGGCATACAGGCATGGGTATGTTAGTGTGTGTCTGTCTGGGGATGTTAGTGTCTGTGTGTCTAGGTATGTTAGTATATTTGAGTATTTAGTGCAAGAACACGTGTCTTTGTCTGTGTATATTAATGTGCATGTTTGGGTATTTTAGTGTATGTGTCCAGGTATGTTAGCGTGTGTGTATGGGTATGTAACCATGTGAGCATGTATCTTTGGGTCTATTAGTAACAAAGCGTATCTGGGTATGTTAGTAAAGTGTTTTTGGGTATGTTAGTGAGTGAACATGTGTCTTTATCTGGGTATGTTAGTTTGAATACCTGGGTGTGTTAGTGTGTGGTTATTTTAGTGTTTGAACATGTGTCTTTGTCTGGGTATGTTAATATGTGTATGTCTGGGTTTGTTTGTTAGTATGTGGAAGGTGTTTTAGTGTGTGAACATATGTCTTTGGCTAAGTTAGTATGTGTATGTGTCTGGGTATGTTAGTGTGTGAACATCTTTGTTTGGGTATGTTAGTATGTGTGTGTGGTTGTGCTAGTTTGAGTATCTGTGTATGTTTGTGTGGGTGTCTGTGCGTTAGTGCAAGCATCTGGATGTCTGTTAGTGCTGGACATTTTGGACAATGCTATGCTTCCAACAAAGGAAGATCCATAAAGATGTGGTTGGATGAGTTTGGTTTGGAAGAACTTGATTTGTCTGCAGAGCCCTGACCTCAACCCCATCAAACACCTTTGGGATGAACTAAAACAGAGGTACTGAGCTAGGCCTTCCTGTCCAACATCAGTGCTTGACCTCACAAATGTTCTACTGGATGAATGGGCAATAATGGGTCCATAAAGTATATATATACTATACTGTTATGTGTGTTAATATATATATATATATATATTATATACATATATATGTATATATATATATATATATATACAATTTTTTTTGCACCTTTAAAACTTTTAATGAGATATATTACATAGAAATTGATAAATATCAGCAAACAACAATCTGAAAGACTTTGTTACGTAACCTAATATTTTTTCAGTAATTAGAATTAATGTGTTTGTGCATTTAGAACAAACACTCCCAAAGAGCATAACAATTAGGCAGTAATGCAAGTAATGATTCTGCTTATTATTTTGAGCGACATTAATCTTTACGAACATATAGAAATACATAGAAATTCATAAATAGAACATATTGGGTGCTTCATGGATTGGGATTTCATAGCATATTTATTATATTATATTTAGTAGAGCAGCTTTGTCTATCTGTCTAAAGGGGATATAAATATGTGGTCTAGTATATAATATATACAGTACATACTGTATATACAGTGCTATGCAAAAGTATTTTCCCCTTCCTAATTTCTTTTATTTTTGTATATTTGTCACTTCATTTCACTTCATTTCAGATCATTCACGGATATTCCCCAAACGAATATCCGTGATATATGTAATATTCAAAGCAGGTTAGATACATGACCATGCAAAGAGGACTGCAAGGATGGACCTTTAGGTAAAACATAACATTTATTCAGAAAAACATGAATCAAACTAGAAGTTGCTCATAAATTGGTCATCAGACAAGATGCCAACTGTGCCCTTGAAGTAAATAAACCAACTAACGAAATTTAATTGATAATTGATCAATTTTGCTAGACATACCTGGGGATGATTACTACCAGCCCTGTTGAATCTAAACATCAATTAAATAGAACCTGTCTAGCACAGTGAAGTAGTCCCAAAAGGTCTCAAAAAGCAGCACAGATGTGAAAAAAGATCATTGACATTTATCAGTCTGGAAAGGTTTACAATGCCATTTCTTAGGCTCATATTTGCCAAGGGTGCCAATATGAGGGGAGGGTCAGTAGACTCTGCATACTTTTCACCTTGGGTCCTGTCTGGTGCTGTAGATTCCATCCGCTATGGATCTGATGCTTAGTCTGCTCTACTGCTGCCATTATCAGTCCCTCGGTGCTGTCGTTGAGTCCATCCCTGTCTAGCAATTGGTAGGATTTCCCAATGTCAGCCCCATGCATGGTCTTGGTTTGCCATGGTACTTTCTCTACTTGATTTTCCTTCCATGTCTGTTGCTGGTTCCGATATTCTTTCAGCAGCTCATCTTTGAGTGCCACGTTACTGATGCACTCCCAGATGCTTTGGGTTTCATCCAGGACGGTGGCTTCGACACTTACCAGACCCCACTCGCCTTCTTTGTTGGACTAGGGGTGGAAAGATCTGTACATTGTACATATATATATATATATTTCAAATTTTTAAAATGTATTTATTTATTTTTGTATTCATTTTTCTGTTGAACATGTAATGTAAGCAAATTTAGATCCTTCTAATTCACCTATAATAAAAATTCCTATTATTATTATTTCGGCCTTTATTAGAATGTTTGTTATTGAGAGTCAGTACCTTACTGATGGATGACCTTTGGTGCACAACATGTGATTAAAACAAATTGATGGCTGAGTTTGAAAAGTTAAAAAGAAAAACCAAACGCAAGGCTCAGGCAAGTCTTACTAGCAATTGGCCATCAATGAAAAATTTAAAAGCCTTAAAGAAATGAACATAGACTGACCTCAAAATAATTAAGTACACTGATAAGGGAGTGAAACATTACTCTGGAGTGTCTTTATGATCTTCTTGACTGTACCAGATAATTAGCTAATGGATCATTTATACACAGTTAATAATATACTGCTGAATTTAACAGCTGATGTTCCTTAAGGAAACAGTGACATTATGATGTATGCCACGCTCTTGGTCTTATAGAACAATATTCGGTTATGCTGTCTGTGCTTATTTTTGCCAGGTATATATTAGAGGCTGGCAGAGAGTCCCAGAGTAGGCTTTGTGAAGTGACGGAGTGAGCCTCTGACAGCCTTTATTGGGTTGGAAGTAGTAGAGACCCAGAGACTCTTGGAAGTGGGGCATTGCCTGGAGACAATAGGTCAAATACAGAGACTTCCCAGTTATAGTGAACTTTCTTAATTTACCCCTAGTGAAATAAGTAATATTCCGTATATGATTCTGCAGGTGTCTGTGAAGAGCTGTCCCTACGATAAAGTACCATAGTTAGTAGCCTCCTGTTGTTGATGAACGGTAGTGTAATACTGGAGATGCCTAAAAGCCAATTTACGTATACATACAAGACACCAAATGTGTTATGGCCGCAGCCACAATGGAATGAACTAACAATCAAAGAATTGATGACTATTAGGTTAGTGATCCTAAACCCTTGTCTATCAAAATAATAAATGCATGACTGCTTAAGCCCATAGCCCGGGTCAAGAAACCCAACACCCACCTTAACCCCAACATATCCCCCCAAATAAAGACACAGACACCATTAGTGGGAAAAGGGCTTTGACCACAGCTTTATTAACATTTGAATAAACATTCCCCAGGCCAGCGGTACACACAACCAAGACCTGCCAGCTGTTAAGCACTAAGCCCAACAGGCAGATAATTACCACATGAACCAAGAGTCCTAGCCCCGTAGGTGCCATAAGCCGCCCACGGGACGTGCCTCCCCAAGCCCATTATGGGCAAACATACCATGCTTACTTTAACTCCGTGCTGGCCAGGGGACCCAGACCGCAGCTGTGACAATAAACAAAAAATGTTGAAATAAAAAGGTAACAAACAGATAAATAACCGGACAGACGAGAATGAGCGTAAATTAAACACCAGATTGAGAACACAAAATGAGGGCGGGCGGGAGGGGAACGTCTGCAAGGTAGCTGGTGACAAAGGAGAAAGAGGTAAGATTCACCTCTTGTCCCCAATATTACCCTAATAGCTGCAACAATGTTACAGCTACCCACCAATGAAAAGGACCCTGACTTATGCCCTGAGCATGAGCCAGCAGTCATGACCCCCTTCCCTATTGGTCCAGGGGGCTCCTTTCCTGTCTGGGAGAGACTTTGCTCATGCAGGATAATTGCCTTGTGTGTTGTTGCTGTGCTCAGTCTTTTTGTTTTGGACGTTAAACTTTTGTCTTTAGCAACTTCCCTTTATTAGTGAGTTTGGTTCTTCCTCACCCGATTTTTTCATCTACACAGCTATTTGTTTCAGGTAATGATTGTGTTTCAACCTACATAGTAAATTAGCACGTGTTGTCATTTTTTTAATCATACACAATATGCCTACAAAATCCCTCGCTTTGTTCAAGTGTACCTAGATGAATTGATGCTGTTCTGAAAGTAAATGGCAGTCACACCAAATATTGATTTGATTGAGATTTTTCTTCTTTTCACTCACTTTGCATGTTGTTAATTGATAAAAAATAAACTATTAATATGTCTATTTTGAAAGAATTCTTACTTTACAGCATTTCTTGCCTAAAACTGCCGCACAGTATTCCATTTAAACAACTGTAAAATTGTTCTGTAATATTTCAAATGTAAAAATATTTAACTATCTTAAGTAAAAAAGTATGCTACAAAATATGTAGCTTATTACATATATTTTAGGTTGTTAACATGGTTAAATAAATATGGTATGCATGGTCATTGCTATCATTTTTTTAGACTTTAGTATATTCTTTAAAAGCCTATGAAAAACTCACATAATTTCGGTTTAAATATTTTTTTTCTAGGAACCACACTTGACATAAGTGTGATGACTGCATATAGATCAAAATATGGAAGGAAATATGAAATAAGACATAGTTGGGACTGGCTTTGGGTGGAGAGTTTGGATGCAGGACTATACCTAGCAGGGTGCATTGGAAACATGATTTGAATTAATCTAGATGATAGACTCGTGAAATAATATTTGCTCACACAAGAAAGAAAAGAAAAACATTTAAAATGTAAAAATTTGTGTAAAGGCAACTGGGTATTCTAAAAGTTTAAATAGCATTCAGTTTAAGGGTCCTTCTTAATTTGAATGAATGAGTCACATGCACATTTTTAGAAGAAATGCCCAATTAATTCTTTTAAATCTTAAAACTATTTAAATATTTAATGTTAACTTTTATTATTACACCCTGTTTTGTGTAATTTGACAACTTGCCTATGTTTAATTCAATTATTAGATGAAAAATGTATTCTAAGACTAAAATAATATAAATCATGGTTGCGTTATCTTTCATTACAGTTCTGAAATAACAGACCATCGTTTGGAAATTGCAATGGAATTAAAAAAAAAAATCTGAGACTTCCTTGTTGCTAGACAACAGTATTTCACTAAGTATCGTTGCTATAGTTCCCTAGGAAATTAGCCCTAACTACTGTAGTGACAATGGAAAATAATAACGGAACAGTTTAGTTTAACACTTAGCGCTCTGTAGTATTTTGCAAAGAAATTATGCTCAATAGCAGTTTTGTCGTATTAACTCTTTAAACACTGATAGTGACATCTGACATCAGGTTTTTGTGAGGTGTATAGATGAAACCGCCTATGTAGAAATATAATCAGAAAAATATTTGTGTGTTTCTGACATATCACAGCTGAAGAATAGCGTGTCCTAAAATGTGTTCTGTTTTATCTTCGTAATACCTCTAGTCTAGGCAGGGACGTAACTAGAAACCACAGGGGCCTGGTGTGAAAACTGCCCTGGGCCCCCAACTTCACCGAGCAGCTTGTCCACAGTGCCACCTTTGCCCCAAGTGACATATCAGTACCATCCTAACCACAAATAGCCTACCTGTGCCATCTTTGCCCCAGCTTGTATTGGCCCTTAATAGCTTGTATGTGCCATTTTTGCCACAACAGCTTATACCCATGTAAACACACTTACACAAGTTATACATGCTAACACACACTTACTTACTCATACTCACTTGTACATAGACATTTATGCTTACATACACTTATACATAGATAATCATGCTTACATACACTTAGCATGCACATTCATTCTTACATACACCTATGCATGCACATTCATGGCCACATACACTTATGCATACAAACATACATGCAACCACTTACCTCTCACCTCTCGGGCAGCTCTCTTTCAGACTGCTCACAGACAATACAGGGAGTCTCGGTTTCACTGCGGGTTACTTGACATAACATGACCCTATATTCCTACCAGACCAGCCCAGGTCGGAAGAGCATTTCTAAACTATTTTAAACTGGTAAGAGGAGACAGGAACAAGTGATGTCCCGAGCCCCCTAGAGACAAAGGCCGCGTCGCAATTGCAACCACTGCGACTCCTGTAGTTATGCCACTGAGTCTAAGTCCTGTTTTCATAACAGGGACAAACTGGAGATAATTTCCAGGAAAACTGGAGCTTTCCAAATTCCAATGCAAGGTTTCTCATGTTAAGTAAATATGATGTACTAACATAAGATGGGTAAATAGGCAATTATGAGCTCTCATAGTCTTGTGGTCTATGAGTACCAATTCTGCGTATAAGTGCTCCAAGGGTTTTTTCTTGGGGCAGTAGGTGGCCTGGGCCATACCTTAAATGCAGGGGAGATGCTGGCTGTACAAATAGAGTCTTCATCTCTTGTATGTGGCAGTGCTGTCACCACTATGTACTTGTAACTTATAGATAGCTGGGTTACATATCCTGCAGTAAGTTACATTCAAAGCTGAAGCTGAGATCTGCAGTAATATTTTAGTCAGACATTTATATTTAGTGAAAGCCAGTGAGAAGGAAAAACTGTTACAAAGATACCTTTAGTATAGCATTCAGTTTCGATGCTGTGATCTATAGTGTTTTGATTTTTTGAGAAGCCTATTATATTATTATTCTAAACACCATGTAAAACTGTGGTTTATATTGAGAAATTTTGTATTGCTGTTGTATATCATCTGCTTCTTACACATTTTGTTTGACACATACCATGGTTCTATAATTGATTAAGTTAAAAAGGAAAAACAGTTAATTCATAAATATGCAGGTCTCTATTTTTCTAATATACAGTACTGTATATTAGACTTGTGCATCAGTTTTAGTATGAACTTCATTTTTAACGAAAATTCGTGCATTCGTACAAATTAATGAAAATTATGGTCATCTCCAATGAAACTGATGAACACAAACTGCAAAAGTAATTCATCCATTCATCACCACGTGTAGCCGCTGCCATTACAAGCCATTTTGGCACTCAATGATGAGCTAATGTGGGAGGGACTGTAAATAGGAGGGTACATATCAATTACTGATAAGTAGAAGTAGCCAAAAATGAGAGGTGGTATCATTGATGGTAACAGATGTGATTGATAGGTACAACAACCTGTGGGAGTTGTTCCTTATTTTTTTTCATGCTGGCCAATCAGCATTTAAAAGGGGCAGGGACAAGGATTAGATACAGTATATAAGCGTAGAATGGATTGGAGAAGCAGTAGTGACTACTGTAGTGTATGTATTTATATTTCACTTACAGGGACTGCAGCAGGCATTTCCCCCCTGTTCCTGAGTAGGGTTTAGTTGATTTAGACAGTTTAGTTGATTCATCTATTTTTCTTCATTGGTAAGTGAATATTGGTGACAATATAACATGTATATTGTGTTATTTTTACGAATCGTCACAAATAAGGTCCTGGGATTTTCCGTATGGATGGTTTCAGCGTGTTCAGGTATCAGGTATACATTCTACATTTCCTTGATTATCATGTCTTATTGTGCCAGTAAGTTGTTCACAAAAGGTGAGTGGATTTAAGGTTTAACCTGACTGACATAAATCAACTATAAGTGTGAGTCGTTTTTAACTGCTTTAAGGTTATTACAGTTTTGTTTCTGTGAAGCTCAAGTTCAACTCACATTGAAAATGCACTGATCCAAAACAATAAGAAAAAAAACCAAACAAACAAGATTTTAGGATGAAACCAATGGGTAAAAAAACCACAGTAAACCTAACTCATAGAACTATCACAAGAGCAGGGTCCTCTCCTCTTTCTGTACCAGTTTGTTATTGTGTGTGATTTTAAATGATTTGCTACAGAATCTGCTTGTGATACGCAAATAAATGTCATGTAATGACAGTATAAACTCACAGAAAATACTGCATTGAAACTATTGTAAACCCTTCCCTTACAGCGATTCTGTGTATGAATACTAACATGGGTACATTTGTACCTGTAAATTTCAGACCATCAAATCAGATCTAGCAGCCAGAAATTTCATGAACTGAATTATGTCAAAGGTGGCATCTTATGTCAATGACATGTTTAAACTAACTGAGATCTTCGGTACAACCCATTCTACTGCCAGCTTTGTCTATGGACACGACTGCCTACATGCTTGATTGTACACACATGTATCAGTGTGGCTAAAACCCCTAAACTCAATATGTTGTCCACGTACCTTTAGTCATATAGTTTATATAAAAGTATAAATTTGTTGGGCACAAGTAGAGATTACATGACAAGCAAAACTTTTTTACAGTACTGATGTAGTCTTTTAGCGAACTTTATGAAGCGGGATATTCAACAAAGTGTTATACAGTAAATCATAATTACATAAAACAATTTTCCTGTGATGTTAGTTTTAAAGGCCTTTATCGATTTTATGAAAATTATACCTGTCCTAAAAACTTATCAACTGACTGGGATATTCACTCTAACGTATAAACCTTATTATTATTCTATACTTTGCATGACCCTACATGGGTGAGTTCCATTGCAGTACTCACAATAAAGTGTCAGGTCTTTACTATTCATGGAGCATTTTGAGCTATGAGGCTTCTTGTAGCACCACTCAACAGTCCTATTAATACTATGGAAGACAGTGCCTAGCTGTCACAGCCTCCATAGTTTACCTCCATCTTGCACAGAGTGCCCATAAAAAGCAGAGTGCTGGTTTTCCTTAAAAAGCAGAGCGCCAAGATATGACATCATATGCCGACAAGATATGACATCATATGTCGACGCCCAGAAGAAGGATGGTGGCGCAAAGAGGGCAGCTGGTGATAGTGGTGGATGTAATCCATCCATTTGTGCTTTGAACATGTCTCTCAACAGCTTCCATATTTCTGCTTAATATTCTGTTGTTTGATCTAGAAATCATAAAATAGAGGACTGAGTTGGAGTTATCAGAATAAACCAATAGCTAACATGTTATACTATAAATATAGAAGGCCATAGGAATACTTGTGAACAGAAACATCATGTTCCACCATAGAAGCCCCGGCGGAAGTGCCACCAGTGGAGGTTGTCTGCCAACATCGCGCTGAGGTCGACCGGCCCCGCGCAGGGGGGGAGTGGCATATCAGGGGGCAGAGTTGCATTTCTAGGGGGCATAAAGCATATTTGGGCAGAGTGGAATTTCTAGGGAGAAGAGTGGCATATCAGGGGGCAGAGTGTCATATCAGGGGAGAAGAGGGGAATATCTATAAGTTAGGTGCATTATGAATTAAGGGGAGACCTTAAAATGGCTTGTTTTCCATATTTCTAATGTGTATTTTAGGGTGTGGCCTATAATTGGGTGCAGCCTATAATCAAGCCAATACGGTATACATGCCCCCCCAACTGTCCCTGAGAGTGACAGTGCAGCGTTAATCCCTTCAGTGCCGCGATCGCAGCATTTTAGGCATTAATACCCGTTTTGTACAGGGCTCTGGTGCTGGTGGTCTGCCTTTTATGGGGTAATTTACAGGGGGGGGGCTTCCAAAATGTCCCAAGTGGGATATGGGCCCAGTAAACCAATTTCTGAACATTCCAAAACTAAAATGCGCATGTGCCAGTTTTGCCCTCATAGCTACCTCAAAAAATGCATGAACAATGCATGTGAGGCCTTGTTGGAACCGGGGGATGTTGGTGAACACAATTTGGTGTTTTTTCTGCAGTTGCACATATTCTATACAAATATAATATGAAATCTAAAGCAACATTGCAACATATGCAAAAAAACCAAAATATTACACTTTTCAAACAAACAACATTGCAACATATGCAAAAAAACCCCAAAAATATAAAAATACCTCAAAATTTGGCAGCGATTGGCGATAAAATCCCTGTTTGAAAAGTGTCACAATGACCCTAGTTGTACACCTTGACTTATCTACTGTTCATAAACATATAATTTTGGGGGGATAATCAGTATCTGTAACTTTTGCAGTTCCCCTTTCACATTTTGAAATGTTGGTACATACACATACACATGGCAATTATGCAGCTGTCTGACAACTTTATAATATGCAAAAACCTGAGCTGTTTAAAAAAAAAGAAATAAAACAACACAATATTTTTAAAATATATTTTTAATTTGATAATACTAATAAAATAGCAGGAGTTCTCCTTTAAAGGTGCTGTTCCCCCTTTTTCCACACAAATGCACTTGTATGTTAAGCAAATAAACTCTAGCAGACTTGTGATTTAATTATTTCCTTGAATGATTAATCAAGTAAAAATAATAAAACATTTTAAAAAATTATGGCACTTAACAATTAATTACAAATTAATAAGCCAAAATCAGACATGATAAAAAAAATATTTCTGGGAAGGTTTTTAGCAATCAATGGCACTACAAATGATGTTTGTAATGTTCTAAAATGTTCTAAAAGCGTTAATTTGAGCAGAATGGGTAAAAGAGCACACTTAATAAGTATAATAATATTTTTTTTAATTAAACAGGCAGTATTGATGAGAGATTACCAGTGACGTTTTGCAGGTGTTGCAGTCTTGAGTTGCAAGGGTCTTGAGTTGCAGGACTCAAGATCCAGTGGTACTATGTATATGGACATGCACAAGAGTATGGCTATCTCTCTAGCAGTATATCCTGTGTTCATGTTATTGTTAATTTTATTTTTTTGTCCCTGTTTGATTAGTTCTGCAGAATCAGCCTGTTCCCTAAATAAACTGTAATGCCAACTACCATCTTCGATCACTACCATTAACATCTTCATCTTTTTTCTTCTCTCCCATGCATGGTGTGGTCACTCTTAGTGTGGAGCCTTACCATATCCTCTCTTTAGAATATGATGTTACAATGTATGTTGCAGAGAAGAGCGATTTGGTTAATATTACACTCTGGATGGCTAGACTTTCTTGCACCTTATGTTGACAAACTTCATTCCCAGGGTGACCACTGTTCTTTCACAGTGATAACAATAATAATATGAATCCATTTGTTAATTGGCCCCACTTTGGTTTTCATTAATTCAGAGTTGATGAGTCTTTGTTCTTCTGTGTTTTATCATAATGTCTGCCCAATGGCTAGCTTCGTCCCCTTATCCTGCCTCCTATAAGCATACCTGGGAACTCTCTTGGTTTGACCTAGAGTGTCATGCTGAAGCCTTGCTTCTACAAGTCTCTGGGTCAGTTTCTTCTTAGTCTGAGACCACACCCACTCCCCTACTGCTGTTCTGTCTACTCGCCACCCACTTTTCCCTGATCCCTGTTCACAGTTCCTTCCACAAAAGAGAGTAGTCCCCATACAAAGCCATCCTCCCAGAAGAGGAAGAGCTTCGGATATTCTGGCCTGGGATGTTCCCAAGTATGTGAAAAGGCTAGACTGAATAATGCTTTGTTTTCTTCTAGGAAATAATTTTAGGCAGGTCAAAAAGAAATCACCTGCCCCATGCTGTTTTACTATTTGCTCTTAGCAATCATATTTAAGTGATCGTTATCCTAATTATTTAAACATAAAACTTTTGTGGTCATCTCTGTCTGAAAACAGGAAATTATTGTAATTTATGATGTTGACTAAACATTAATGGCAAAGGGCACTTAAATAACACATTTATATACCGGTAGTCACATTTTCCATATAAAAATTTACTTGTCATTTCCACTGACTTGTATAATGAAATGCAAGCTGGTTCTAGCGCGCAGGGCTGATAATTACAGCCACACATTTTGCTTTGCTTCATCACACTTAACTATAGGCAGCTAAAATTGAGCACGTAGAAGGAAAAAAAGAACTGCTCAGTGTCTTCCATCTGCTTTTAATTAAAAACTGTATATGTTGCCTACTGTTTTTTTTAAATTCTGTTTGCAAACAGTAGGAGGAAACTTTTCAATTACTTGCACTTGGTTCACATTTGCCCACTCAAGTGTTAAGTAAGTTACACTTTAAAAAGTGTACTGTTGCCAAAATTCACTGTAGTATGCTGGATATAGAAGGCAAGCTGCCACTCATTATCATCACATTCACTTAAGGATCATGCTTCTGTGTTTTAATTAATTTATGTTTGTGACAGGTTGTATTTGTGTTAACTAGTATTGTTATTATTATATGATAGGACATTCACAGCTACAATGACCATGTAACTATTAAAAATTATTCAAAAACAATATTTAAAAAAGCACATATTAATTATAGCTATCAATTTAATCCAAAGAGAAAAATCTATCACATATATATCAATTGACACCATGATACCTTAAATTTAACACAAAGCCTAACTTTCCTCATTCAAATCCATTGGCACGTCATGGCATTAGGTAAGCTTAGGAAGCGATCTAAGATTGCTTTCTTCGCTTAAACAGTGTTGCTGTAATGGAAAGTATGGAATATATATTAAATCACTTGCTAAATATCTTAATATGAATTCTTTACTGGAGAGGCAGGATGGGCAATAATACCACACTAATTTTATAATGCAGAGGACCATGTCAAAAGCATGAGATGAACCCAGCAAGTGGACTGACAACTGACCTAGACCAGGAAGGTGAAATATCTCTTGAAAGTCTTATACATTCATATTTTACAATGCTTCATATTTTTATTGTATAAAAAAGTATCTTAGATTTTTCATTTCATTATGATGTATGGCTGTGTACATTAATTTCAAGGGAGAGAAGAGTCAAAATGCTTTTATGTTGAAAAAAACATAAATTATAGTTGCTTCATTTTCTTGAGAGGTAATCATTGGTTTTCCAGCTTGTGATTCAATACTATCTCTCAAAAGATGTATAATTATCATATAAAACAATAGTCCTAATATACCTTCTGTTCGATTTATTTTACTCTTTCTGTAAATTCTTTATAACTAAAAGCCACAATATTTAAAGAAAAGACACCATTAATATTTGTGTTATTATGTTGTAAAATAAGTCATCTCGGCTTTAAAAAAGTCAGCCTTGCAGTTCTTAGATGAAAAATGTTGTATTTACACTAGCAAGGAACACTTGGAGTGTAAATTCAATCAAGAATAAAATGCTATTATGAGAAAACATCTCCCTGTCTGGTGCAGGAGTAATGGAGCGTAGAATATACATATCTCCAAATAGCTAAGAGTCAGAGAATCTGTACGTTTCAGCAAATTCTTCGACAATCTAACTCTGTCACCTCTGCAAAACAAGTTATTTTTACATCTAGATTTTTACTTCTTTAAATTTATGTAATAGAAAAAAAGGAAGCAAACTTAAGTAGTTTTCATTTTTACTATGTTTTGGGAGGTATAGCTCTAGGTAACAGCTATGCATTGACCTTTTTTGTGTAGATCTTTGATCTCTGCAATTGATCCATGGAGCAGCGGTGTGCCAGGGAGCTTGATCGCCCAATAGGGTAACCTGTTCCTGGTAATGTGGCAGAATAGCTTGCTCCTGCCTCTCCGGACCTAATGTCATAGGCTTGAGAAAGCTAATAACAGCAGTCCACTGTTCAATATTTTGTTACACATGGACGAGCAAAAAAGTGTGGAGGATTCCAAAGAGAACCAATGTTTCTGCGGATTCGTCCACATGTTGCACCAGGTTCAAGTACTGGTCTTTATACATGTGACGGGCATGTTTCTGGTGACAATACCATCGCAGTAAAGCATATACAAATTGAAGTTTACCATTGTAAGACAGATACCATAATAAAGAGATCAAACAGCACACCAGTTATATAATTAATTTATATTGTGATATAAGATAATGATCAACTTCATGGGCGTAGGAACCAAGAGACGGGGGGGACAGAGAGGAGAGATCCCCCCAGTAAATCATCTTTTGGGACCGATAATGAAGAAATCCCCCCAGGGCCTTAGGAACCCCAATCAAAATGCCATACGCACCCAGGTGGAGGAGAGGGGGTGCTAAGCGGTCGTTTTCAGCAACCAATCGACACCCTTCTGTCTTCTCTGCTCCCTTCTCCTGTGCGCCTCAGCGCTGGGAGCCGGAATATGACGTCATATGCCGGTGCTCAGAAGTGAAGCCGCGCAAAGTCAGAGGCCTAACACTCCCACCACAGGACTTCAGCACGGTAAGTGAACTACAAAGGGAGGTAGGGAGAGGGTAGATAGTGAGGGGGTTAGGGAGAGGGTAGATAGTTTGAGAAGGGGGAGTAGATAGTGAGAAAGAGGGGGATAGAAAGTTAGAAATGGGGTAGTAAGAGTATTGAAATAAAGAGTGAGAATGAATGAATTAATACATGGATAAATTGTGTGTATCAGTAAGAGAATGAATAAATCCATGTGTGGAAGAATTGTGTGAATGATTTGTGAGAATGCATTAATGGATATGTGTATCAGGGATGTGAGACAAAGATGGCTCGAGCAGGGTGTTCGAGCCCTGGGGACCAAGATGGCACAGACATTGTGTTTATGGGACAAAGATGTCTCATGCTGGGCTGTTTGGGGACAAAGATGGCTCACACTGGGCTGTTTGGGGACAAAGATAAATATGTGGCAAATATTTTTTTTTTGGTGTGGGAGCAGAGGGAGTGATTGCATGTTAGGGAGCGTGGAGTGCAGTCAAAGGAAATGCTTGCCTAGGGTCCAATTTTTCAATATTTTAAAAAATGTTTTTTGTTACAAAGATTAGCTGTTTTTTCCTATATTTAATATATTAGACGTACATTATTTTTACCAGTGTTTCAAGTTATATATTATTGTACGTGTTTTCAGAAAAAGAGATGAGGAGAAAGTGGGGTAGGGGATATTGAGGAGAAAAAGAAGGTATCTGATGGGGGAAAATGCTATCTGCCCCAGATTATTAGGGTTTCCTACGCTCATGGTCAACTTTACAAATGATAACCAATAAAATGATTCATGACTGCAAAAGCAGTTCTGTTTTAAAACGTTGACTTTGTAGTAAGCAGCCATGCTGAGCATCCCCAGTTTTGAACCCGTATTTGTTTTTCACTTTATATTTCATGGGGAAATATATAATTAAATGGTTACTATAAGGAACCAGTCTATATGTGATATACCACACAAAATGGTCTTGCATTGAGGCTCTCAAGTAGACCTTCTTGGGATCTTCATATAGAATAAAATTATAATTAATTATAAAATATAATTATCAATTCACTGGTTTGATCAGCTGCAATGAAAAACAAAATGATGTTTCATCATATGCACAGTAATATCACAAATGCCAGATTTCACCTCTCTGAGGATTAACAATTCACTCATGTAAATCAAATCGACAACAAATTTGAATCGATCAGAAGTGCAATTTGCGCATTCATTTCAATCTGCATATCAATTTGCAGATGTTTTTGATTGCTCCGTGTAGCTTCCTGGCAGTGGTTGGGGACTGGTTACAACCATTTGTAATAATGCAATGCAATCAAGTGTATGTTTTATAAGTGACAAATACATTTTACAATATAACACCCTGACATGATATGAATATTGCAAACAATAATTGTCTGGAGCTTGTCTTTAGGATGCAGTATATTTTGGTAAAAGCCATCTATTAGTTGCAATCAGTTAAGAGGTGTTAATAAAAATGAGTCATACCTTTTTGTTGTTCCAACTTAGACACAAGTGTAGAGTCATGTATGCATACTGCCAGCCCTGTTAAGTCTAAACATTAATTAAATAGAACCTGTCTTGCAAAGTGAAGTAGGCTAAAATGTCTCAAAAAACAGCACGTGATGCCACAATCTAGAGAATTTCAAGAACAGATTAGAAACAAAGTAACTGACATCTAACAGTCTGGAAAGGCATACAAAGTCATTCCTAAGGCTCCGGGACTCCAGGGAACCACAGAGAGAGACAATATCTACAAATGGAGAAAACCTGAAACAGTGGTAAACATTCCCAGCAGTGGCCTTCCTACCAATATTCGTCCAAGAGCACATTGATGATTAAGATGTAAAGAACTGAAGGCCTCACTTGGCTAAGTTATGGTCAATGTTTTCAATTGCACAATAATAAAGAGACAGTGCAAGCATTTCATCCATGGGGGAGTTGCAGGGCAAAAACCCTTGCTGGCTATGAGTCCCATTACATCTGCCATAAAGCTTAACACAGCAGTCTACAATAAGAACATCATACCAACAGTCAAACCCTGTGATGGTAGTGTGATGGTCTGGGGCTGCTTTGCTGATGGATGGAACCACGAATTCTGCTCTCCACCCAAAAAAAAACCTGAAGGAGAGCGTCAGGCTATCAGTTTGCGACCTAAAGCTCAAGCACAGTTGGATTATGTAGCTGGACAATGGTCCTAAGCACACAAGCAATTCCATCTCTGAATGGCTCGAAGGAAACAAAATGTAGGTTGTGGAGTCCTTTGAATCTGATTGAGTTAATGTGGCATGACCTTAAAAAGGTTGTTTATACTCAAAAACCCTCCAATGTGGCTGAATTTAAACAAAGAAAAGCAGGCCAAATTTTCTCCACAGGAAAGTAAAAGACTAATTGCCAGTTATCATGAATGTTTGATTGCAGTTGTTGCCGCTAAGGGTGGCACAACCAGTTATTAGGTGTAGAGGGGCAATTACTTTTTCACATGAGTGTTAAAGGTTTTGATTAACTCTTAACCTTCAATAAATGAAATTATCATTTAAAAGGTGCGGTTAGTATTTACTCATGTTGTCTTTGCCTTATATTTAAATTAGTTGGATGAACATAACATATCAGTAAACACTCAAACAGTAAATTTCCACAATGCCTCTTAACAACACATCTCACTTAATGTATATGAGGTTATCAAATCTATGTTAACCTGAGTAAAACACAATTAGTTAACCTTTGAGTCATTTTAATCTTTATTGACCAACATATGTAGCCTTATATAAAACAATTTTAATGTAATATAATGGGAAATCTTATTTATAAACATGTAATGAAATGGCATGTACTTGCACGCTTGTGGCATGTTATTATAACATGTCTGATAAAGAGAAAATATGCAAATAGTATTGCTGTAAAGGTGGGGTCATTTCTAACATTACAACAGTATAATGTAATCAATTTATTAAATCAATACTAAGAGCTATCCCCTTTCACAAACTATTTAATGAATACATAATATTGTACATTGCTGAACTCTCTTTTGCTTTAATGGTAATCTGATGAATTGGAAAGTGCAACATCACTATAATATTAATATTAAATAAAATGACATTGTATGTGGGCACCAGCTTCCCATATAAAATATGTACTGATTTTCATGAAATAAAGTTTTATCTAGATTGATAATGATCTTCAGTTGTTATATGGTATTATTATACCAGGTTGCCATTATTATAATATATGTTATAGGAATATAATATTTTTATATTTTTATATGTAACATATATATATATATGAATCCTGAATCAGGATTCATTTTTTTTCGAAGTCTTGGTAAAATGAAGTGTTGGGTGAAGTCATTTTGGATATTTGCTAGATTTGTGCATTAGAATTCATGCAAATTTTTATTTTTAACAAAATTTGCCAATTAATTACTAATTAATTTTAAATGTAAAAATGTATTTTCACTAATGACCGAAAATTGCTTCTTCAGAGAGAAGCAATGCAGGAACTGCAGGATAAAATCAACTAGTTAGTCAATAGCCTCTCTTGATATATGTAGGGTTCATTGCTGTCAGTTTTTCAGAAAGAATCATTTGAGTAAAGAATAGAGTGTTTTCTGTATATGATTATAATACCTCTGCTCAGGTGAGTACCCGGGGCGGATCCTCTATGTGGCACTACCCACACATTTTAAAAGGTAAAGACACCAACAAAACAATAATGCTGGCAAGAATGTTTATTTCACAAATTTGTAAACTGTATGCCAGCCTGCTTGAGCCACCTCTGTTCCTGAAGCAGCCTGCCTATGCCACCTCTACCCCTGAAGTAGTCTGCGTGTGCCACCTCTACTCCTGAAACAGTCAACCTGTCTGTCCTACCTCTGTCCCTTAAACAAGCCTGCCTATGCCACTCTTGCCCCTTAAGTAGCCTGCCTGTGTCACTTCTGCCCCTTAAGTAATCTGTTTGTGCCACCTCTGCCCCTCATAACATTCAGTCACTCATTCACTCATAAAATTAGAATTTCGGGAAACTGAAGGGCTGCCTAATGGTACATTGTGTGATGAAACTCTTTTCCCGCTCAGGCTCCTTGTTCCCCTAGGCTGGAAAAGAGAGTTTTTTCAAACAGTCTGCAGGGGCCACAGTGGTAAGCTGAGTGCCCGTGTTCAGTTTCCGGGGAGGTGGCACCCACCCCCGGATCAGTGGCACTCAGGGAGGACCACTCCTGCCCCCCCTTAGGTACGCTACTGGCTCTGCTTTTCCTTTTTCTAAAAACTGTTTTCATTGGAAAATGTGTGTATATTGACAGTGGAACAACTTAACATCAAGTGGAGTAAACCATATATAAAATCAACTTTTCCCCAAAAGATAGGCTTGAAAAGAAAACTGAAATAGTGTGGATCAAAAGAGGAATATAATCTTAGTAGCGTAAACTCTGAGAAGGGAGGAATTTGTGCAGGGACTCAGGGTTACAGACAGTTGATGTAGAGGAGAAATCACAAATAGCTCTTCTCACTGCTCAGCATGTGCTATAACATATTACCCCCTCAATGTCGGGTCTGACTTCTTATTCCATTTGCTTTTTACCATAAAAATATATAGCAATATTGCATCCGTCAATGCCTAGTAAATATAAGAATGAACAATGATCAAGTCTGAACAGACTTAATTAGACTGAACAAATATAATGAGTTACCCCATAAACACCAGAGGGCTGCTAGTAGAAAAGCCTGGACTGTTTAATATACACACAGGGCAAATGCTCAGTTGGTCATTGTGCTGGTGCATGTCTGTGTAGTTATGTGTACAGCAGAAATTACCCAGTCCACCAATGTACATTTAATCACATCTGTGACACTGGCCATTTTCCACCTTTTTGGTTTTCCCTGAATTAAAAGGAATATATAATTGCGTTTCGCTATTTGTGTTGAATCTGTAATCATTTGCTTAAGAAAAAAAATCTCTTCATATTGGGACTTAATTCAAATCCTTATGGCATTGAATAATTTCAATTTATAACACTGGTCAAAAAGTTAAACCAGCTGATCAATAGTATGACAAAATCAGTAAATAGTTTTTACAGATCAAAAACTCTATTTGAAATAGATTTCTTTCACATTTTTGATTGTTCCAATGCACTTTAACATATTACTAGAAGTTATGTTTCAGTGCACCAGTGCATTTTGATTTAATCTTTATATGCTAATTATATCAAGTCGAGTTCTAAGAACCTTGTAAATCAGGGTGACAAATTTGTGTTGGGAAAATATGACTGCTACTGGATGATGTGATCTTCTATGCTTGGATGTTCTCCAGACCACACTGAATTTGGTTGAAAGAGAGTTCTTGTTAATTAAATAGCAACACCTGCAGTTAATTAAATTAATATACAAGGCGATTTCAGCTTAAACTGAACTTATGCATTTGAGTTAGAAACCTCTGTGGAATACAAATGAAACTGTCTTTAAGCACCATAAATTGACTGGATGGATTTCAGTCTGAGCTCCAGGCTTTTAGATTGTCTTCATGGAGGACCATATTACTCCATGAGTTGTTTATATGTTTATATTTAAATTGATAGCCTCTTAACAAGATATTAATGCATTTAGTTAACAAGTCAGTAGTGATCAAACCAGCAGATTATTGTAAAAGTCATTTAAAAAAAACAAACAAACAAAAACAAATATACTGTAGAACATGGAAGAAGTCAACATTTTGGCTGCTAGGTAATTGGGTTTGTAGCGCATCAGGCAGAGCAAGAAATCATTGCCTGCACTTGTCCGACCCTGGATACATGACTATATCACAATAAATTGTCCTACAAGTAAGGTAGAGTTTAAAATGCCCTCAGATTTATAGATCCCGTTGGGAGCTTCATTGAGGCTCCCCAAAAATCTTGAACATCCTTCCAAAAATCATTTGGAGGGAGTTCCCCCTATAAGCTAGTTTGTTTTACCACTTCGTACGGAGGGTTGCAATCTGTCCTGGACAGAGGTGACCATTGGATTTATCGCTTCTGTACCAAGAAACACTTACTCAATGGCAATGTAAGTCTGCATATGCCTGTGGACCAGTGAAATCAGCTGTGTGTTGCCCTTAGTACATTCCTGGTATACATGGTGAATGTATGTAGAAAGACAAGGTGAGTGGAGAAGAGAGTTGACCTCCTGTGCATGCTTAGAAGAAAGGTGTGTATGTGCCAGATATTTGAAGACTGTGGGACCACCCTATCAAAAGACAATTTTTTTCTTTTTCATTCATCTTCTTTCTATCTTTCTCTCTTCTCTCTATTCTTCTGTCACATTTCTTCCGACTCCATCACTTCTGCCTTCTCTCTTCTCTCCTTTCTCTTGACTAAACCAAACATTCAAAGGTTGAAAACAAAATGCTTTTGTTTTCTTTTATACATTTTTGCCTCAGCAGCAATCCAGTGACTTGTTTGTTCTATATAGCTTTGAGTTAACTTTTGCATTTCTCTTTTTTGTTTTCAAGCATTGTCACTTAATTTTTATTTGTCTTTCTCCAGAAGAGATATCGGTGCATTAAATCCGTTACTTTTGCACAGAACATTTTATTTTATTGTTTGCTTAACTTGGAGAACTGCTTTTTTTCTCATGGTTGAAAAGACAGCACTGAATGTAGAGAAATGTCTTAAAAGATTAAAGAAAACTATATAAAATGTACATGAAACTTAAGGATAATGTTAGAGAAACAACCCAGATCATGTCAAAATCATTCAGTTTCTAAATAATGTAACTTTTGTAACTAAATGTAAATAACTGTGTTAGTCAAGTGTTAAAAATGCAAAAAAAATAAATGTAAGAAAAATAATAAATGAATCATTTAATGATTACCCATGATCCATCTGTCTATCCATACATGCCAAAGACAGTCATAACAATACTATTCACCCGTGTGATAGAGATTTAGAAATACCCTAACCAGTCACAAACCATATTTGTTAACAATGTTTTGCAACATAACGTTACCAACAGATTAAATGGTAAACCTCTATGGATGAGATTAGTAAAATAATCATGGTGGTATGAGGGCATCTAAGAAATCTTAAGGTTTTGAAGGTTTTCTTTTTTGTAGTGTAGTTTAGTTGATTCATTTATTGGAACGCTAATCTATGTGAAAAGAGACCATTGTGTTTTGTCACTTATGTCCTTCAGTAAATAAATGTGGGGGTCTATTCACTAAAGGGAGGGTTTGCAGGAGAGTTGTGGTTTCATCTCCTCATATAAAAGCCCACAAACGCAGGAAAAAACTTGGCTGGCCCTATATGATTTATAGTTAAATCAACAGTCCCACCACTGCACAGGGCCAGCTGAGTACTTTTTGCTAGAGAAACCTTCCAGTGTTTTCTTAAAACCACAACTACCCTGCCAACTCCCACTTTGGTGAATAGATCCAAAAGCTATAGGGTTTTGTGGGCTTCTTAAAGAGACAGTCCAGGAATCATATGATAGATCAAAGGTCCCTTTAAATGACATGGTATCCCCCCTTGAAAAATTCATGGGGGATTCTGAAGGATCCCCTGTAGTCTCCCTTCCCCATCCCCTAGCTATTTTTCCCATGCAGGAGATGTATTTGACCAAAGACGTGGTTTACTTACTGCCAGACAGCTTCAGCGCTGGCCCAGTGAATATTACATGAAGTTGAATAAGTAACATGGTGTTACTGATTGGCTACTTCATGGATGAGGTGGGGAGCTGCATCTTTTTTCCTATGGTAGCTGACTTTTTTCTAACCTGTACATAATATATATAATGTATAATAAAGTACTCATAAAGTACATTAATGTGCATCCCTCTTTGGTGAATCTGTGCAGAACAATAAACTGTCCCTTTAAATGAAATGAGTATGTCCAACAAACAGTGAGCTTTGGTGAAACAAAGACTCACATCTTCTCTTTTTACTCTATGCACTGACCTTACAGTAAAATTTATCAACAATGTTCATAATTCATAATGAAGTTGGTGACATAATTTGCTTCAGCATTTTTTCTAGTGCTTTGTACAAACCAATAACTAAACAATGGCTCATCAACAACATGAAAATGCACTTTACGTAAATACTATTTATATTATAGATGGTAGCTTTGGGTTGGATACAAGACTGAAACCGATTTAATAGTGTAAACACGTTCCCTTAATTATATGCTATATATTTTTTTGTGGAACACTGTAGTAAAAGTATCTTCTCTTTGCTAATCCATAAATAGGTAACCTTGCAGGATTTAGAACAAAGGCGCCCTCATTTGGAGGAACTTATCACTGCAGCACAGAACCTGAAAAACAAAACCAGCAGTCCAGAGGCCAGGGCAGTCATTACAGATCGCAGTAAGTGAAAACATTGGCTGTAAATATGCAGATATTATTTAAAGTAAACTTATTTGGTTTAAAAAATACATTGTTTTCAAATCATATGTTCTATTTGGGAGATGTAGAACTTTCACTTTCAGTGGCATCTTCAGCAATCATATTTAGGGGGGGCACTTGGGTGGATAGGGACAAAAGTAGGGGGGTAATTATTAAATGCTATATATATACATACATACATGCACACACATATATACACACTCACATTTATAGATTAACAAAATTCTGAGCTTTTTTTAAATATCCCATTTAGATATCTCATTTTAACCCTATAATATGTACATTTGTTTTCTCTTTATCTCTCCTTCTCTTTGATCTCCCTTCTCATTATCTTTAATCATCTATCTCTTTATTTCTATCTCTCCCATTCTCATTATCTCTTCTCCTCTTTCTCTTTACCTCACCCGTTTCCTTAGCCCTTCCCTTTCTGCCCATCTCTACTTCCTGTTTGCCCCAGTTTACCTCTCCCCTTCCTAATTATCACTCCTCTCCGATTATTATTATGTCTCCCATTGCTCTTCTTCTCCGCTCTACCTTTTCTCTTTATCTCTCTACCTCCTTTCTCTTTATCTCTTCATTTCTTGCAAGCTCTCCCTTTTTTTCTTTATCCACCTTCTCTTTGATCCCTTTTTTCATTATCTCTCATCATCCTTCTCTTTATTCTTCCTCTTTCTACCACCTCTATCCATTTTCTCCCTAACTCTCTTATTTTTCTTTATCCCACCCTTTCCCTATGATCCTCTCCTTTTTTCATTCTTTCCCTTTTTCTTTGATCTATTTTCTTATGATCTGTGCTCATCTTTCTCTTTATCTCTCATTTCTATCACTCCTCTTTCTTTTTGTCTTTGTTCTTTTATCTTTCCATATTTCTTAGTCTCTTCCCTTTCTCCCAATTTCTCTTTTTTAACCTCACCTTTTTTCCCTATCCCCCTTCTCATTATCTCCTGCTATTGTCGTTATTGCACTTTTTCATATTATCTCTCATGAGCCTTTTCTTTCTCCTTATCTCTTTTCTTTCCTTATCTCACTTTTTCTCTATTTCCTCCTCTTTTTTTCTTCTTTGTATTTATCTCTCCTCTTTGTCCCCATCTCTCTTCTCAGTTACTCTCCCCTTTCTTGTTGTTGCTCAGCCTTTTCCCAATCTCTCATGTTTCTCGTTATCTCTCCCCTGTCTTCCAATCTATCTCATTTCTCCTTATCTCCTTACATCTTACGTTTTTCTCATTATCTCCCCTTTTTTACCTCTCCCCTTTTTCTCTACTCTTTGCTACTTATCTTATTGGCCCACCCTGCTCTCCAAATGCTGCAAGTGCTGCACCACTCAAGAGTTGCCCATGATCTGCACAAAAGCCAAAGAAACATATTTCTGGGGCTTTAATGTGTCACAATATACACTATATGAACAAAATTGGGATATCTGACCATTACACCAACAGGGTACAGAGTTTGAAGCATAGCATTGTCCGAAATGTCTTGGCATGTTCACCATGGCGGTTGTCATCTGCTATGTCCTAGTTCTATTGCACTGCTGTTTAATGATAATCTCAACATTCCGTATGATAGCTTTGCCCATTTGTTTGTTTCCTATGGAACTTCCCCTGACATAATTTATGAAAAAATATGGTATTTTCTTACAAGTCATTGTAAGTCATTATTTCTGCCTCATTAAATATAATAAAAAGAAACTTATATGTGCAAGGAAGTAATATAAAGCTAACTTAAACTGCAATACTTTGTTATTATGCAGTAATATATTTTCATTTTCATAGATAAATCATACATGGATTTGTACTTGTATGGATGGTACGATAATTAAAAATGTTACTCAAAGGAAATGAAAATGGCATTGGAATATTTTTGAATATATGATATACTGATCTTTGTAGCAATATACTTCAAATAATGTGTATCAATATAGACACAAGTATACATATTATATTGTTTCTTGAAATAAGTAATATGTATGTAAGATGCTTTTCCAGACATTGTCAGTGTTTCTCTCTGTAGATGTCACCATAGTATTTCTTACTAAATGCTATAGACACACACACGTATAATGACCGGGAATGTACCAACAAGCGGAATAAGCAAGTTTGTATTTCTTTGAGAAATTATAATACATTCGTTTCAAAAGGAAATTTCATACAATAACGAAGAAGATGTATTTTTGTTAAAAACTGATTTCGTAACTTGGTTGCCAATAACAATGACTTGAAATCAAAGTAAATGAAGTTAATGACATTACTTGGAGTCACTAGACGAAAGGTTCATGTTATTACTTTTCCTGTACAGAGTAACTAGGCATCTAAGCGTCTGTACCCCAGACCCCAGTGTAATGACAATAACAATAGTACAGACTAAATCACCCTAATGGATTTCAGAAATTGCCAGAAACTGGGGTTTTAGTATGTGCTGGGAAAGCCCCACTGGAGTCAACAATGAGGATCACTAGAAGTGTCCTGTGAATACTTTAAAATGCATTCTTCAACTTGTTAAAGAAATAAATTACTTGGCTTAGGGAGACCTCCATGGTCTGACAGTTCTCACCATTGATTGGTTGTCTGAATCAATAAATCAATAAGAGTGCTAATTACACAACAACATTGGGTATGGTGCTGTGTGACCCTCCTGCAGCGTTTGCCAAGTCAACACTGGAGCCAACTCGAGGAGAGGATATCACATGGCAGGAGTTGTATTTGGTTGAACAAATCTCCTGCATAGAAAATAACGAGCAGTTAGCGTACGGTACAAACAGATACAACATGCATTTGCGAGGGGGGCACCATGTACATTTAAAGAGACCCTTTATGCATATCATGGCTGGAGTGTCCCTTTTCCTAACTATTGTCTTGAGTTGGTTGTTCTCCCCGCTCACCTTAGGGTGGCTGATAACTTCTATAACTTATTTGAATAAAGGCAAAATGCCTACTAACTGAAGAGTACATTTTGTGCTTTTCTCTAACTATTAAAATAAAGAGGTTTATAGGAAGTGCTCTGCATTTTCCATGAAAGCTGTTATCTTTTCAGAACTGCATATCTACACATTGTAAAGTTCCATTATGCGCAGTAAAACCTATTATTGCAATGTCTGTAAATGGTTGATATGACAAACCAATAGAACAAGTGGCAGCTTTATGGTCATCAAAAATGTTTTCTGATTAAGTGTGTGTGCTATAACCTGTCATTTTTGTAACTACAATATTAAACTGCCAGAAGTTTAAAATAGGGAAATAACATAACCCTTTTATATTGCCCTTTGAAATCAAAGAAACAACATTGGCTCCTTTCTTTGACATGGGAATTTACTTTATTTGACTGTACCAGCATGGCAGCTCTCATACTAACATTCAATGCTTAAGGCTATCATGCAACCGTGGATTTACTGTGTGGCACTAATGGTAGGTTCAAGCTCCAGTGTGCCAAAAACTATACGATCTAATGTCACTTAATGTTTTAAGGTGTCATTTACTTGAAACAAATAGACATTGAACATAAGACACACAATAGAAGGAGTTGACCGAGACATTGTTTTCCTAAGATGCTATGAACCCTAGCACCAACCCTGCTACCAACAGCTTGTGTCACTTAATTTTTTGTATCCCTTGTTTCACCTTGTTACTCCTTTAACCTCAATATCGATCTTTTGGATGATAAGTAGTTAACTTTAAAATTTCCATTGGTAATAAAATAAGTCGTACAACAAGCTGAGATCAGGAAGCTGGAGTTCAGAATAGTTGTGTCAAAAGCTTAGGTCAGGGAGCCAGAGTTCAGGGTAATCAGGATCAAGCCAGGTCAAACACAGGAGAGAAATAGCAGTAGAATACTCTAGGACAGGATATGGTATGAGGAACATACGTAAGACCATCAGATAACAAGGTGTAGTGGTCCTCCAAATCCGGATTTGGCAGCAACATTTAAAAAAAAACAGTCACTCCGGTCACGTCTCAACGTCACAGACATTTTGTGTGTGGTGCGGCTGTGCACGAGGCCACAGTAATCAGAGGGAGTTAGAGGAGAAGCTGCCGGATGGTGTGGGACAGAGCTAGGAGTTCCCATAGTACATTTTCTTTTTTAAGAAGATGCTTTTTAAAATGTTTTTTAGTATAGTTTAGCGGAAGATGAATCATTGATTTAATTCACCTTTTATTTTATGGTGATGTGGTGTTAACCCTTTAAGGATGAATGAGGTCTTACATCATTTTTACAATTAAGGATGAAAGTATTTTCATAAAATAACAAAAGCTTTGACTCTACCAGCAATCACATGCATGGGAGTAATAGATTGGTTAATTTAAACTTGCATGCCTTCTCCTGTAATCTTCACAATTTAAAGTCACAGGCACTTGCATGTCCTTGCAAACAAGTTGCAGATTTGCTATTTTGCGAGGGTTACTATATGAGGGTATGCAACTGAAATCGAGCCTGGTCAGTTGTGTTAACCTCTAACTCGGCTGACCACTACACCTCATTTTAGACCCAAAAGTGCCAGAAGACAATTTACCTAATTAAAGCTCTGAACAGTCAGACTTATATAGATACAATCCAAAAAAACAAAATAGTTGTTCTGATGTTTGGCAAGAAGATATTATTTAACTATTGTACAGCTTTTATCTCAAAAAAGCTGTACTTTTATCTCAAAAAAGTTCTCAAGAAATCCATTATATTTTCTAGTGATATACTCAATTAAGGGGTTATATGATAATCTAATGTAAATTTTCAGCTTCATCATCAAATATACGCATTGACAAGTTACCTTCCTGCTGGGATACATAATTTTTGCTATTAATAGAGCAGGATTTTAAGAAAAGCATAAATTGTATTATATTGGAATAAAATGCATTTTTTAAGTATTGTTGAAAAATATGATGTTGATGGAAGTGATAATAGTTCTTATGTGTTATTGCAGAAGAAAGTAATATTTATATATTCTAACTTAGAACCAAGAATAGAGGTTCTTCAGCGGTTGTACGTTAGAGGTCTATTTATTATACTATATATTGGGTCTATACTTCCACTATGGCCTTTACATGAGAACACACTTTTCATAAGTAGAACCCGCTGCTGTTCTGGTTTTTTCTGCGGCAGCACTATGTAGAACTACAAAGGTCACTCTTCAGGGGCAGTCCTTTGCTAGTATAGCAATGTTCCTTCTCTATGTTAGTTAATTGAGTCTTTTGCATACCCCTAACATTTCAGGTTAGCTTTGTAGCTAAAGGCAGGAAGAGGTGTGGGTGAGACAGATCCATGTTCAGTACCAGGGCTACTTATCCTACCCCGTGAAGCTGAATGCCAGGATATAACATCATATCACGGCATTCTGCTTGATAATGTCATCAGGCGGCCATGTGCAAGCTGTGATTGAGGCCTGTGCTGGATCGTTTCAAAGCAACAAATCAACATACAAGCCAGCAAACACTATTTAAAAGCACCTATCTGAAGCATTAATATTGGGAATACCTTCCCACTATATGACCATATATTGCAATGCACCACAATTTGGTGAGTACTATATAATGCTAACATGGGCGTATTGTGCATATAAGTATGTACGGTATATATGTGTGTATGTATGTATGTAAATATTTATATATAATACAATATACTGTACAATACTTACCACTATTATCAAAGTTATGTTTTTCATTAAAGCCTTATACTTTAAGGTGAGTTTTCAGGTGAGCGACTATGCTATTTAGTTGAAATCTGAGCAATTAATATGTGAAAAGCTGAATGAATGAAATGGATAATATATGGATTTAATTAGAGTTCCACTGTAATAAATTAAAATGTAGAAATTAATATAAAAATTTCTGGATGAAAAAGTGATGAATAATTCATACATGGAATATTTATAGTTTCACAGCACTAATTGAAACATTTATTCAGTATGAAAATTTCATTTGAATATAAATAAGATGATGTCCCGTATATCTTTATGTCAAATAGTGTTACCACAAAATCAGAAAACCAGAACCAGAATGCACACACATGAATTCTTGTTGAATCCTTCATTTTCTCAATTAAAATAGAGCTGGGAATTATATTGTCATTTAGCTCTGTCATAAATGCAAATCATTGTTCTTACTACGTCAGTTTTGTTAAAATGAAATGAAAGTTAATATAACAATATACAAGGTATTAGATGACGTTGTTACTGAGTTATAATTATAAACTAAGTAATCACTACAACCACCCAACCATAGGCAAGAACATCATTTTGTAGCTCCTGAATTGTTATTGTATAATAATAAGTAAAGGGTGCGTAGTAATTTTGTGCGTATAATTTGGTTAACAAGCACGTTAAAAAACACTCAAACATACAGATCCCACCAATGAGCTGCACCTAGTACAAATGTTGAGTTTCTGAAGGAAATACTTGTGAGTTTATATTCTAAAGGCAACATACATTTTGCTATTACAAAATAACTCACCCAAACTAAAATAGACCAAACATGTTTCTACATAAATATCAATTGTGATTCAGTATTCGATTTCCAGATGAAAAACTATGCACAGTGAGAAATGTTATTGTTTTGTAGATACGTTATGCTTGGGTTTTCTTACAGTCTCCAGGCTGTAAGCTTACAAGCCAGGCCCTCACAACCTACTATTTCAGTCTGTCTCTTTTAAAAATGAAAGCTGTAAATCCTAACAATAATATGAAGTGTGTGAAACTATATTAATGATAATGTTTATTGGGTCAGATGTTTCAGTGGATTTAGAAGTTTACTAATTACATGCTATCGCCAGTGGTGAACTATGATGTATGTTGATCAGATGCAACAGCAGGATGGAAGCTTTATTGTATGTAATGGAGCTTTGACTTCCTGCCATGTTGGCCATGAATGATAATTCATGGAATGCAAAGAACTATTATTACCAGTTATCCTTTTATTCTTGTTATAACTGAAACATCACAAACACACTACATTTTTTTTTTTGCATTTCAGTTGATAAAATCCAAAACCAATGGGAAGAAGTGCAATGCCGTCTTCAGAACCGAAGACAGGAGCTCCAAGAAATGCTGAAGGACTCTAATCAGTGGTTAGATGCTCGAGGGGAAGCTGAACAGGTTTTAGAGAAAGCAAAAGGAAGGATTGACTCTTGGAATGAGATCTCTTACACGGTAGATGCACTAAAGAAACAGAACACAGATCTGAAGGTCAGTATAAGCTTAAGGGAAATTTCTCTAAAATGCATACAAAGTTCAAAATCACAAAATTGTCTTGTTAAATGTTATGATTCCAATAGATCCAAATTTTTCTAAAGATGTATATGTGAATAATACAAAACTACGTAGAGCTAAGGAGTTTTTTAAAATCCACTTTTTACTCGATTAGGTAGATGTGCCAATCGCATTTTAGTATATAGGTAATATGCAGTGTCCATGTTCGGCTGAATGCAATTTGAGCCCTGGAACTTTGGCCCTTTAACTATAAACAGAATCCATGCTAAATCATTGTGAGATCCAGTGATCAAGTCATATGTTTAAATAAAATGTTACCCTTTATGATATCCTACTGGATAAGCCCATTTCATAATCTAAATAAATTACAATAAGCAAGATATATGTATTAGAACCCCACCGTATGAATGTTCCAAGGGAGCAGTCATCTTAACTTCTAGCTTTTAAAATATGTTTAAGTTGTTGTCCCTTTTTGGTTAGTCATGGCAAAAGCTTTAGAAGTGACAATTCACGTTTAAAATGCAGTTTCAGTGGAACTCGCTAAGCCTGGTGCCATCATCTGAACTACAATTGATACAGGACATTGTATTTGGTTAATACTGTACATGTTTCCTCATGAATATGTATATATCTGTATGTATATATTAGAACAATACCCGTCATCATTATCAGAACCACACGCAGTCATCGCTACTCCATTATTCACATTGTTGTTAATGACATCTCTTTACACTGATCTCATGAGACATGCCTCATCGCCATCTCTATTGCGTACAGGAGATGAACTTTTTTGTCAGCTATTTACTTTCATACGCTGTCTCGCAGGCATTGTATATTGAGACTGACAGTCCACATTTAATTTTAATGTAAAAACAAAACACAGCTGCATCCTTTTTGTTATCCTTTCTGCTGTGCTCATTCTTTTGTGGGTATTTCATGCCATTTGGGTGATTCGCTGTTAGTTAGCCCCTGCAGTGCTTGCATACTCATTCTTTTAAAAAAAAAAAAAATGATGGCCATTAATTACTTTAACTTGTCTTCTGGAAAGCTCCTAAGTGAATCCCCATTACAGAAAATGAAAAATAACTGTAAATGGTTAAGATGACTGCCCATCACTAATTCTTTCAGTTTAATAAAATGGATAGCATCCCGCAAAATATTATTTTGGAATTAAGACAATGTAAGTGCAAAGTACGATAATCATATAAGTAATCCGTGCTTTTCAAATACCGGTGTATACAATACATTTTAACCCCTTAAGGACAATGGGTGGTCCCTAAACTCATTGAAAACAATGCATGTATGGCCTTTGTCATTAAGGGGTTAAATAAACTAATGAAATTAAACCAACAAACTATATATCACAAAACTGTGCGCTGCTGGAAATATCCTATTCATTTATATAGTAATGAACATAGACTCGTCATACATGTTGTATTAAGCAAACTATGGAATGTTGGGTAGTCAGTATGCTTTTATTAACGCAGTATGATTGGATACCTGTTATTCATTGTTCTGATGACAAAATATGTTCTTTATTCCTTTAAGTTGTTTTTAACAACAGTTTGTAAAGAAAACTATAATAAAACAATTGCACATAGCCAAAAGAAATTTCCCTTGAGCCAATTTATCTAACAGCAAAAACTGCTTAAAAATAGACAACGGGCGTTCTGGTAAATGTGGTGCAGCCGCCATACTGTTCCAGATGATTTCTCTATTTTTACCATTAGAAACATTTGTCTATATATATATATGCAACCCCACTGTGCACTCCAGTGAGAAAGAAAGTGTTTGTATGTAGAAGCTCAAAATGCTTGTCTCCGATAATAAATACGCTGGATGCAGCATTCTTGATTTCTGGAACAATGAACACTGAAATGCTGGAAACTTTCTAGCACTGAAACTGCATAAAGATCATTATAAGCACAGTGATCCTTCCATACATGTTTAAATACACTCAGTGTTTTAACCCCTACTGCTCCTTTAGGTAGGCTATTTAACTTATCCTTACATCATCTTGTGGACTAATAATGTAACATTATAGCGAAGCCTTTTATTATACATAATATTATACAAAATATATATAATTTGTTTTATATATATAATTATATATATATATTATATATATTATATATATATGTTCATTTTTAATGTTACAGGACTTTTAGGTTTATAGCACACATGATTTGTGCATTTTCTGATCATTGACCATAAACGTACATTTTTCTCTGATGTCTAAAACACCAAAAAAGACAAGTGTTTCTCTGTCACCTGCGTTCTCTTTGCAACATGTCCTTTTGCATCCATAAAAGAAGAACTGTCAAGTCTCACAGGTTTTAATGTAATGGTCCAAACTTCTCCCAGCCTGCTGCTTTTTGATGAAATCCATTTATCCTTAAAAACTGCTCACCCTTTAGAACACAAAATGTAAAAGCGTCTGTGATGCTCCACGCTTACTGTCGCTTGAAATATCTATGCTTATAGAATATAAGCCAAGAAATGCAATAAGTTAAATAAGACCGTAAGCTAGATAATGCTGAACCTTTAATTGCATTATGTTTGTGTTTTACAATAGCTTTCCAGCAGATGGCACTAATTACAAGACAAATTTAATGCAACTTGTGATAACAATAAATGTTCAGCACTGTGTGTAGAAGTAATTCTGTGACTAATACCTGAAATAGCCTGTTTCTATACTTTGGATTATCCCTTCCACAATCTATTTTAATAATGAAAACCTTTTTGCATTGCTTTCCGCCTATAACTCCCACTTAAACTACAACTGCCCACAGACCTAAAATAATTTAGCCCGCTTGGTTTCCAATTGTTATTAAATTAAAACGAAACATGTTTTGTACTCGTTTTGTATAGCAGAGCGGAAAACTATTAAGGATTCACACGATCCTGCAGAATGCTCATTTCTTCGTCTTGTTATTTTTTTTTTGATTATATCTGTAATTTGACTACAATTATTTTCTTCGACCAGCAATTTTGCAAAGAACTTCGCCAGTGGCAGATGAACGTTGACGCTGCAAACGACTTGGCTCTTAAGCTAATACGTGATTATTCTACAGATGACACCAGAAAAGTGGAATTGATGAAAGATAACATTAATGCCACATGGACAAGAATTAATAAGAGGTACACTTTTGTTATCTGTTATTTGTATGGGGGTAAAATACATTGCCCTAACTGTGTCCTAATCACAAAGCCCTTTGCATTTTTCCTTATTTTAAGGTGGTAGCATCATGTGTAATATCTGAGGTCACAAAAATCTTTCAAAATCAAGAAAAATAAAGGCCAGATATAAGGCGAGTTTAAGAAATCTTGCTGATTTAACTATACATTACACAGGACCAGCCATCTCTTCCTGCCGCAGGTGCTTGCTGGGGTTGGACATAGTGAGGTTTAAGTTGCTGAAAGACAACTTTCCTCTCAACTGTCCCTTTAGTGAATAAACCTGATTTGTTGTGAAATAAAAATAAATGGTTTCATTTTCAAAATATGTTTGAAATGGTACAAATGTGCAACTATTCAGGTAGCAGAACATTGTATCTGGTAAAAAAAAGCCAGTTGGTGATATTTTTTTAGCTATGTTCAAGCCTTCTCGGGAATGTTAGTGTGTGTGTGTGTGTTTAGGGGTATATTCAATGCAAACTTGACAGAACTGGCACTAAAATGATCAAAAAGATATTATCTAATATTTTACTAGATATTTTGACTTTAAAATCCAGTCTTATCACTTTAAACTACATACTTTCCAACTTCTACCCCCCTCAGCGAATCAGAGCACCACAGAATGGGGCTTGGAAGGTAGAGTGTCACTCAGACTGGCAGTGCACAATCTCTGGTGTCTGGGAAATCAGAGATAGAGCTCGGTGGGACAGAGAGATAGAGCTCGGTGGGACAGGGAGAGATAGAGCTCGTGGGAGCAGAGAGATAGAGCGGTGGGACAGAGGGCCGGACAGAGAGACCGGTGGGACAGAGAGAGAGGATAAGACAGAGAGATAGAGCGTCCGTGGGGACAGAGAGATAGATAGGCCGACAGTAGAGAGCTCGGTGGGACAGAGAGATAGAGCTCGGTGGGACAGAGAGATGGGACAGAGCAGATAGAGCTGGTGGGGCAGACAGAGAGATAGAGCTCGGTGGGACAGAGAGATAGAGCTCGGTGGGACAGAGAAATAGAGCTCGGTGGGACAGAGAGATAGAGCTCGGTGGGAAAGAGAGATAGAGCTCCGTGGGACAGAGAGATAGAGCTCCGTGGGACAGAGAGATAGAGTGGCAAAATCGGCTGGCATGAAACCAGTCTTACATGAAAAAAAAATAGATCAAAATTAGAGAGGGTCCTAATTATGACAACATATTAGGCCCCCAGCCTTGATATTTTACATTTGTCTCATGCCGTAAGTAGACAGAGACTATACTATGATAGTCTTTAGTCAAAGTTAATGGAAGAGTTAAGAAATACCAGCTTTGATGTGGGCTATGGAATCTCACATAAATAGAATCATCCCATTTTGTTTTATTTAGCTGTTTTTGCTATTTACACATTGAGCCCTGATTGTGCTTGGTGTATGAGTAGCCCCCGTTCTTTTATCAGCATCTAAATGTAAACTTTTTTTTTTGAACAACCAATTCACAGATAATCCCACACACCTCTAGAGTACATTCCTGCTCAAAGCAATAACATGCAAGGATGTTCACCCCGATGACAGGCTGGCTCAATTTATCTACCTTTTTTTTAATTAAAGATAAAAATGACATGCACATTTTTCATTCACCTTGCCTTTCCCTATTTCGCTTTAATTATCTATTCTCCATTATTCTTTTTTTTCCCCAACACACTCCTGTTTCTGTGCTACCATATTACAATGCAGATTGGAAAGAAGATGAAGGAATTAGAAAAGATCTGTGGGAGTACCATTAACCCAATACATTTAGTTCACTCATTTTCACTTTCAAGGCACGTTTACTTTTACGACCACTAAAAATACGTATGAGAAAAGTATGAGAAAAGCAGAAATTAGAGGCTATAGGGCTAGCAACAGGGGTGAGCATTAGAGAGACCCGTAACTAAGTTTCAACTTAATTTAGTTGTTAGTAAGATTCTACTAATTTGTACAGTTTCTGTCTCTTTCAAAAATGTTATTATCTGTTTTTAAATCAACTTTGCTGCGTCTCTGTAATGCCGGAGAGTTTTGTTTTTAAAAAGTTTGATTGCACAATTGCCAATAAGTTGTCTCTTAGAAATATTTTTTTTATATAAAACATGTTGTTACAAATTTACAAGAAAAATAATAAATCATACCTTTTTAAGGCTATGGATTTTCTATTGCTTAGACATAAACACAACATTAAAGTTAACTTTGCATAAGACAAGAGACATTACTGAAGGAACATGCTTCAGGGGCCATTCTATGTAAAGGACAGCCTTAGGAACTGAGTGCATGAATTAAGTAGTTCCTAACATTTGGCGGATTTATTAAAAGAAAATATTGTGACCTAAGACTTCTTTTCATATGAGGCAGACCTATTAGTATGTGGTCTGGAAGTATATGGTAGGCTTTGTTTGAACTAGCTCTCCATATCAGACTAATATTGTTTATGCTTATTCTGCGCAATCCTTTGAAAAGGCATTCACTAGAGATGAGTGAATTTAAAGAAAATAGTTATTGTATAAGTTAGCGAGTTAAATTGCTACATCTACTGCATCACTTTTGCACCTCAGTGGAATTGTAAATGCAAACTTATTTCCTGAGAGATAAGCTGGGCTGCAATTTTCAAGTAATTGGAAGAAGCAGACCCGAGTTGAGTTCTGTCAAGCTGATTTCAGTCTTAAGATATGATGATGATTATTGTGTCAAATGCAATCAAGGATGCAGGCCTTGAACTGACAAGAGAGCTGGTTGTTTTTAATTCTGTTTTTTTTTTTATATAAAGTAGACCTCCTGTGAACACATAGTCAGGGATGGTTTAAGGCAGAAAAATCAAGACTGTATCATTTGCGCTCACAGATCTCAGCAGAACTTGCTTTCGTATAAACATTCGCACATTTTGCAGTTTTCTTTTAAAACCATTTAGAGTGGGAAAATAAGAGGGTTGATAAAGGTGACGCTTGTTTGTGGGGAGATATTGCGTTATATCATAAATAGGTACTGTGATGATACATAGGTACGGCTTTTGGCAGGAGACACAGGTGCACAGGACCCAGTCAAGCTTATCAACTGGCCCCACACATCTCCTTGCTCTATACACGATGGAGCCAAAGATGCATCACTCTTCCAGAACAGAACTGTCATGTGATCCCTTGTGGGAGAGAATCATGCTGTGCAATAGATATATCTTATTAGGGGCTAAGAAAGAACATATTAAAGTAATCCATGCCAGAAGCGGAGATCAAGTTCTTTTGCGATTTATTACACTTTTATTAATGAACAAGTGCTAAAAAGAAATCTGTCACCCCCCCCCCCATTTTCACCACATGCAGAATTGTATATTTCTACCATAGGTGTCCATGGAAGCCCATTTAATCTAGCACGGCTAATTAAATTGATAATCTCTAGAGAATGAAAAAATAACCAGGATCTGTATGATTTCATTTGAGCCCTGTTTTCACAAGAATGATAGCAGTTTCTTAGAGCATAGAATTACATTTCAATCCAACTAAATTGATATATTGTGGTTTTGATAATTAAAATGATTGGGAGGTGGGGGGAAACAATACTGATTATTAGATTTTTTTTTTACCTCAAGTTGCATTTAACTTGTGACTGATCGTCAAGAGTCACAATGTCATCGATTCACATGAAAAGCCTTTTGTTAGTATTGTACTATTGAACTAAAAATTGAAAAAGGATAATCTTTTATTTTAATTTTTAAACCATAAGGACAGATGCACCAAATCTCATGCTGAGGTAGTCACTTAATTTCCAAAATACCCTTGTACCATTTACCAGTTCATTTTGGTGTACACAAGCGAGGTCCAATAGTTTTCTCCCCTTTTTTTCTAACAGTAGGTATCCTACTTATACTAACTTTCCTATTAAACAAAATCTCTGAACACATCATGTGAACTAAATAATATGTATATAGTTTTAATATTGCAAATGAATGGCCAAGCTTCTGTGTTTAATTCCCTGTGAAGCCATTTTCTCCTCGGTGGCTTTGAAATTGGCCAGCAGGAAGCAACCTTAGCTTCTTTTTCACAAAGAGCATTTGTAGGTTTGGAATTGGAGAAAAAAACTGAAGAAAATAGTAATTTGTTTTAGAAAAGCTAGTTATAAAGTATAATGGTGCTCATACAAGAGTTAAAGTAATGCGTAATATTTCTTAATCGTTACTATTGTATATCACAAGCGACTCCATAATAATGTTATCAGTGTTTTCCACAGTATTTGGTGCAGATAATATTTTGTCATTTATGCTGTAGTTAAATGCAAGAGAAATTAGTAACTTTGAAATCCAATTATTTAGATAATCAGTTTTAATTACATTTAACTGTCTTTGTAATCCAGGAATTTACAATGTCGGTAAGTAATTTTAATTAAGCATTGCAATGTAATTTTGATGTATTGCTTATCAAACAACACAACATGCTGAAATAAATGATAGTTGTAGAATTGAAAACAATGTTTTGCTCGGAAAGTAATTTTGTATTACTTAGAAGAATATGATTTACAGAATCTTTTTGATATGAATTTTAATACGTTACTATGATATAAAATGGCATATTCATTATGGATGATTCAGAAACACATAGAAAAAAATATACATACTTGAAATGTCTACCTTTATTTATATACAATTTGTTTTATCATTTTGATAGATTATTTTTTATCAGTATGATTTTACATGTTTTCATATTTGTTGAATCCAAACTTAAAATTATGGATTCAAACTCTGAAATTTACTTAAATAATCAGGTCAATCTACTATGGTATGCATTTCAATATAATAAAGCAGTTGTTTTTATTTTGTCTGAATAAAGGTCATTTATTCAAAGGTTTGTTCGTTTTCTACACTTATGCAGGGTTAGCGAGCGTGATGGATCCCTTGAAGCAGCTCTTCATTCTTTGCAGCAATTCTACCTAGACTTGGAACATTTCCTTGCCTGGCTCACGGAGACTGAAACCACCGCCAATGTCCTTCAGGATGCAACACATAAAGATGGAGTGTTGGAAGGTGCACACGGCCTTCGAGAGGTCATGAACCAGTGGCAGGTATGTACTTGGCAGTGGATATTTTTGTATTTCAAGGGAAGGAAGTGTAGGTCTATTGCCATTATTGGAAACACATATATCTATACAAGGCTAACATACAGCTGACTTGCAAATCATTTTGCTAAAACCTCTTATAAGTTTTGTTCTAAAACCAAAGTTTTAACAAAAAAAATGCATCTATGTTACTGCATATGTAGAAAACTGCAGTATCGAAATAAATGTTAATTTATTAAACTTTTCTTTATTTCACTTTTTCTAAAATATTTTCCCTGCAATCAAGGCCATAAATGTACCCCCCAAAAGTGATGCAATATTAATGCTATTGCAACATATCATAGATGTCCCTTATAATCATCTGCCTACAGTTTAATAACACCTAAGTCTCCATTGGATGCACAGGATAGTATTAATTAGATCCTATTATTATACTTTATCGTTGTAGGGGAAAAAATGTTAAGTTATTCTGTAAATGCTACACAATGACAGAATTAAAAGTACTGAGATTATCCGTGGAATAGTGAAAACATGAATAAATATTAACATCTGTGACATTAACTTTGTAGCTTAATAATGATAACCCATTTGCTCTATTATATTGTAAAAATGTCAGGGAATGTAACTCATAGAACAAATGAACCAGACATCTGAACTGGGCAGAAAGTATTTTAGACATAAAAGTGCATTATGTTCAATTACTAGTATAACCACTGTTACAGTATTAACTGCAACATATGAATTTGTGTATTTGATCTGTGAGTAATCACCGTTCCAGTTCCTCCCAAAGGTATTTTCAATGGGGTTGAGGTCAGGGCTCTGTGCGGGCCAGTCAAGTTCTTCCACATCAAACTCGAGATCCAACATCAGTGCCTGGCCTCACAAATGCCCTACTGGATGAATGGGCAAAAATTCCCACAGAAAATGGAAATCTAAGAATATATAAGATAACATAAAATAAAGATAAAACAACAGTAAAACTATAAGAAATTCTCATTTGTAAAGAGATTGTCAACCTGATATATTCCCCCTTTAAAATCATACCATTATTTTGCTAAATGGGAATTAATGAAATTACTTATCGGTAATGCAAAAGCTTTAATACTTATTATTATCTTCATTAAATATGCCACATAATTTAGTTTGTATGTATTTGGCTTTTGCTTAATATCTACAATATATAGCTATATTATTATCAAGTTTATTTAGATGTTATAGCTTTGACAATACATTGTACTAACTAAATTGACTATCCAGAAAAAACCCAAAACTTGTATTTTGAAAATATACCTTAAATCTGGCTGTTTCCTGCATTTTGTGTGTGGGTTTTTTTGTATCAATGCGTCAAGAGGAAAGAAAAAAGACAAATGCTGAATAAATTTGTCATAGTTAGCGGTGATACGATTTCCAGTCAATTGTTTTCTTCTGGAAGCAAGAAATTAGTTTCCCTAATTTAATACTGGAAAACGAGAAGATAAAATGTTTCCTCATGCTGCAACATATTGTGGTTTGAAGATGATACATCACCGGTGATGAAGTAGAATGAAGGTATTTGTGTATACAGTGTTGCATCCACTGGTTAATTCATTTGTCTTCATTCCCTTACTATGGCATTCTAAGGAATGAGCGTTTAGCTCTGCTTTTGACTTTAATTTTGCTAACCAAGTCTGGAGCGGGTGCTTTATATACAAAAGGACTCACCTAACCAGTAAGAGATGAATGCATTGAATATCAGAGACCTATACGTTGTGTTAATATAATTGTAAACGTTGTATAGATCAACAGAAATTAGCTGTATATTAGGGCTCTCCCATGCTTCAAGTTTGAAAGTGACCACAAATCTTGAGATAAAGATCCAGTTAGAATGTGCTAAATCATATACTTTTGAATAGGTACCAAACGGGTACAGTGGCAGCAGTTTTATATGCAATAAGTGATTTTGGTGCCAAGTTTACTGACTTACTGTTGGACTACTAGCTAGGAAAAGGAAATGTTCATTTATATTCATTTTTTTCTGTGCATTCAATAAAACATTCAGTCCCAGACAGCTCAAATAATACTGGTATTAATACAGGGACTAGGGTGAACTGTGAGCCCTTGAGATGAACCACCATCAGGTCCCATCATACAGTGCATAGCAATTATTATATAGTTGCCCCCCCTTTGCAGAAATAAAAGCTTCCCCTCATTGTTCCCACAAAGTTAGAAGCATAGTATTGTCCAAAATGTCTCAGTATGTCCCCCTCAGCATACCAAGACATTTTGGACAATACTATGCTTCCAACTTTGTGGGAAGAGTTTGGGGAAGGCCCTTTTCTATTCCAGCATGACTTTGCCCCAGTAAACAAAGCAAGGTCCATAAAGCCATGGTTGGAGGAGTTTGGTGTGGAAGAACTTGACTGGCCCGCACATACCCCTGACTTTAACCCCATTGAACACCTTTGAGATGAACTGGAATGGAGATTACGAGCCAGGCCTTCTAGTCCAACATCGGTGCCTAACCTTGAAAATGATCTACTGAATGAATGGGCAAATATTCCCACAGAGACACTCCAAAATCTTGTGGAAAGTCTTCCCAGAAAAGTGAAAGTTGGTATAGCTGCAAATGGTGGACCAACTACATATTGATGTCAATGTATCTAGAATGCAATGTCATAAAAGCCCCTGTTGGTGTAATGGTCAGGTGTCCAAATACTTTTGTCTATATAGTGTGTAAATACACATATACATTTTACTCCAGTGTCTACCACTTTGTAGAATTGTGGATAATTGAAGCAATAACAGCAGAGTAGATGTTGCCTCAGCTCTCAGTCCTGTCTATTGCATGAATCAATATACCTCTAATTTGTCAGAGATAAGTGTAAAAACATGATTCATATACATGCCTTCCACAGAGCTCCATAAATAGATTTGCATAGGATGTGATGACATTGCTCCCAACTGCATATCCTTGCAGTTGTTCCTCAGTCATTCTTATGCACAATCACATCTTGGAGAAACACTGAGAAACTGTTGGAGGATTACTCTTATCATCTTATAGAAGTATACTTATAATTACTTCTGCCAGAAGTCAGACATGATATTGAATTTATGGCAGTTTTGACCTCTCTGTGAAACAAATTGCCTGGTTTCCATTTCATTCTCTTATGGACTTTTTTTTTTATTTTTTACCAATCCAAACCACTCGGCTAAAATGCATCTATGGATCAACAGACTAAGGGTTTACTCACTAAGTCCTGAGTCTGCATATCAGTTCTAGTGAAATTACCCAAGTTCCTCCCAGTTGTTAACTCCTTAAGCCAATGCTGTTTTACATTTTGTTTTATTCCTAAAGTCTGCTTGTAAACATATGTTATGTAATTGCTTTCTGTCTCATTTAGTTTGCTATATACAGAGCCGGGCTGGAGATGAGGGGGCAGCCTTAGCACTTTAAGGCCAGCGGGTGCCTTATGCCCTGCGTGCGGCCACCAGCTGGAAATTCACAGCCACACGCTACATATATATTCAGGATTCTGTCCTGATTCTGTAAACGCTCATATATTGGGATCCCTTAGCATAGATGCAACTGAACTGAACATAAACCTGAATTATGTTCAGCAACATACCTAGATTAAAGTTATATCCCATATACACATGTTTTATGTTCAGTTTTTCTCTCTCAGAAAGTAGTTGGTCTCAGATCAGGTATCTGTCTTGTTTAGACCATTCTGATAGTGTCAAGGTAACCGTATATATTGGTCCTTTTTAGCCTTTTATGTACTTGTATGTTTTTATTATTAAGTATTTTAGTTTCTTTTTTCATTTTTTGAAACCTTCTTCATTTGGATGGGGGATAGATAAATATAATATTAAAAACCATATGCAAATTGTAGGTTAACCCTCTAGTTAACAGGAGTGTACTAGTTTCTCCTCAAAGTGTTGTATGGTGATTATATCTAACTCAGTACAGCCACGCTTGTAAGCTGTTTTTTTTGCTTTTTGTTCACAATAATTAGATATGTTACAATGAAAGGTATGAGGGCCATTGGCTTTTTTATTCTGGTTCTAATTGACCAGTACCTATGTAGATGCTACTAATAAGACCGTGTAATACAGAAATAGCATCTAATGCATATATACGCCATTAAATCACGAGATCTGTTAACGACATCCAACATAAGGTTTTTCTGATCAAAAAAATGTGTTAAGAAATGTCATTTGCTAGTAGGTATGTAACCCCACTGCTGAAAATCCATCATAATTGTATATTTTATTAGGTAACGTAATTACAGGAATTCTCTGCATGATGAATGCAGTGTTTATTTCCAGGAGCATGCTCTTGAATTCGTCGTTTGTCATAACTGACAGCAAAGTACCACCTGAGCTGACTTGTACATTTATAAAAGTTAGAGAATTTTCAGAAGCTATTTAAATGAAAGAGTCTAAATAATTATTGGACAACAAAGTTGAAAAAGGAAATGTATGTTAATGGGGAAAAAAGGATGTGAAACAATGGCTGTGCTGAAATGCAAAGAAAAGCTTGATGGAGATTTATATTACCGTACCACCTTTTACTTTTCCCCGTGTATGCTAGTGCTATCATTTTTAACAACTGGAGTGAAATTAAAAAATAATAGACACATATAAATTGTTTAGTCAGTCTTCTACCAGTCCTCTGCTGGCCAATGTGAGATATAAAAGTAGTTAACGGAAACTTTGGTAAAACAGGGAAGGTTTGTATATTCTTAGTGTCGCATGATTTACCTGGTTCTTTAGAGTTCAATAATGTAATGACAACTTAGCGTATGAATGTTAAGGTGCTCTAAAGGGTGGACAGGCTAGTCCTGCCATGTCCAAGTCAGTGATGCAATGTTGTACCAGCTGTCACCTATCCATCCTGTCCTTAAACACTATACCCCTCCTCAACTTGGCCCTTTTGTTAGATCACCATCTTGCAATTACTCCACCGTTCTTCATTGTCTACCTCTTTATTCTGCATTTGCAAAGCTCCTGCTTGCAGACTTGTGGTGCTGTGCTGTATTGGACATATTATTATATTTCTTACAGTTAGCTGATGATTCAGAGAGATCCCTTGATTAATCTATTAATGGTGACCCATTCCCTGCGTTCACCTATGTTAGCGGTTAACGTACATGTAGAATGCTTATATCAATCATGTGTGGTAACGTGGGCTTAGTATTGAAAGGGCTTTCATATGTGCAAATGGTAGATGTGTTATACCTATTAGTTTAATGTAGAAATTAGGAAAAATGGCTATTGTAGTATATTAACCTGTATTAGTACAAGCTGGATCTCATAAATACTAAATAACTTGGCAGCATGTAGCCATGTTCCTCTGTGTGACACAATTTGTGAAGAGGATCTATCGGGCACCGATACTGTAAACCTTTACGAAAAAGAGGAGAGGGTAATAGAGGTTATTAGGCACCAAACACTATTTCTGGGTTAAAACACTGATGGGTTAGAGTCTCTTATAAATTATATTTAAAGAACACCAGCTAATTCCGTAATGCTATTACAATAGAGGAAAAGTGAAAATTAACAATAACCTTAAAATTGACAATATATAAAATTGACAATAACATTAACACATGTGAGGACATACTGGTTAAAAAGTGTGAGCTTTCAATCTATAAGATGTTTAACAAGTTTGAATTAAAGTACGAGATAAGACGTTGTACTGGGTGAGATAAAAGGCAAGAAAAAGAATGATACTGGCAAATCAGTAATGACACATGATTAAAAAATGTCAAATTTGGCAAAAACTACTAATTTACAGAGTGCCAGCATCAGGGCTCGGTGAGCTTAAATATTGCCAGTTGAACATTAGTCGCTTACAAATTCAATGTGATGTGCCAGTCCAATCAAGCCTGCAAAATCAAGATCGGTAATTTGTGGCACAATATGAAACAAATCATAGTAGCAATTCATTGCTTTACTAAAATATCCACCTCAGCTGGGTTTCTATCACTTGATTAGCAGTTATGTGAACCTGCGTCTTACTTACTTTATCACTGATAAATATAGCGGAGCTGGACTTCAATCTATGATTGTTGCTTCGGAGAAAGCAAGAATGTGTGTAACGCTCTCTAGAAATGGTATTCAATTAAATGTATGTGTGTCCCAGAACACAACCCTACAGAGCATTGATATATATATATATATATATAATATATATATATATATAATGTCTCATTTAAATGCAACTACTAAAACTTGGGTAGAATAGAATCATAAAAAAAAATCCACTCTGGAATGTAATTTCTGTTAATGTTGCTCTTTCACTAACACATTTAAGCGTATCCGTTACAGAACGCCTAATATGAATTTGTTTTTTGGTGCCAAAAACACTTCGCTTGACCAGAATAATTTACCATATAAAAAAAAAGTTAAAGCGTCTTTCCTTCTGATAAGAAGAGTTCAAAGATTCTTCGGTCTCTTCAGAAAGCAAAAGAGAATCACTTGTCCTCTATCTACAATCTATTGAATGCATAAATCCACGCTTCTCTTCAACCTTTATCTCCATCAGAATAATTTCATTTAGTCATTGACCTTTCTTTATGTCATTCTTTTCCCTTAGGAGTCTTAATGATGCACTTAAATAATGTAACCAGGGACTATTTAACAGTTTAGATTAGATGTACCATTTTGAATAATGCTGCATAATGTTGTCTTAGAAGGCACTGTATTTATTTAGAAGTGATTAAGAAAGATTATTAATTCTGGCCTATATGTATCATAGACCCAGTAGGGTAACAATAACATAGTCTTGGAATACCTTTTTTTCTGAATAGAGAACTAGCAGCCATACTGTGTTTATTTATTAATATTAGCCAAATTTAGTTATGGTAGGGTTGTTATAATTTTCCACAGCTCTTTAAAATGCTGCTTAATGGACTGATGTTTAATGCCATCAGGCGTTGACTAAGTCATTTGAGTTGTTGTAAGTAAGGTAGAAAATAGGTCCTAAAACTATTAAAGTTGATGCTCATGTGTTAAATATTGGAAAAAGACTCTATATAACTATATAAATACAACACTATATAAGTACTTTAACAGCCTTGTGATGAAAAAAACTCAAAACAATTGAATTCCCTTATGTCTCTCTACCAGTATAGGTCTATCTGGACTACTGCCCGATAGATGCCCAATTAGGGGTTAAAAGGATCAGGTACAGAAAGCCTGCTCCCTAACCCAACATCTTGGTTAAGTGGCATTGTATATCAGTAGGACTTACCGCCCATGGCATGCCTTGCTTACGTGCTTTGGCCAAAATTCAATACCAAAGCCTCAAGTTTATTGAAATCATGAACTTGTAGGTTAGGATTTGAGCTTTCCTTACTTTTGAAACACCAAAAATATGCCCGCTCCCTGAACCATATCCCGTGTTTCACCTAATGTGGCTTTTTCAGGGGCTTCGAAACACAGGACATCCCGTTATACCCTATGGTCATTCTGAGTCCAGGAATATCAATTTTTTTATGGAGTAATAATAGATCCAAATAGATCCAAAGGGACATCACATAGTTAAACAAAGTATCACCAAAGCAATCACACTGACGGCAAAACCTAGCTGAAAGGAGAGGATGAAATGAGATATGATCTCATCTAGGTTACTGATGATAACATTTCCTTCCTGCTGCAATTTACATGTGTTGTAAGAATAATTAACAGAGAGCCTCTGCAACACAACTAAGCAGATACATTACAGTAGATTTAATGCATTCCTTTGTATGCAGTACTTTTTTACACTTTGGGCAATCTATCTTTATTAACATTTTTGTGTTTTGCTGATCATTTCTCAGTTTCTGTACCTTGGTTTATAGCATTGTATATTAATTTAACATGAAAGGATAAAATGTTTCTTTAGAAAGTTCCCCCCCCCCCCATAAAATTATGGAAAAATATTACAATAAATAATGGAAAAGAATGCCTTCAGCATTCTCAATTACGGCAGTAGCGCGAGTGAATTATGATTATGTGAGTTACATTGTATAAAAAAGATGAGCTGCAAACTTCAAAACACATGAATATAAAAGTGTGGAGTAGGTCTTTTGAAAGTGAAAACTATTCTGTTGTGAGGTGCATAAGAATCGCATCCACTCTCATGTTTCTGCACATCAGATAGGACATGTGATATATTGCCATTCCAGTTTAAGCATAATTGCTTTGTTAGCCATAATTGAGCATTTTTCTGACATACAAGGAGCCGTCCGGTCATGTATGCAAACCAGGTGGCTGCTTAGCATCATAAATGTATTACTTGCTGAGTTGATCGCTGGTGCCATAAATTATACTCTCTGCCAAGGCAGCAGGGGCACTGGTGCACACTGGCAGCATGCTTTCTGCAAACAGTGGCTCAGAAAACGAGGGCAAAAGGCAATGAATACACCAATCTACCAACTACGTTCTTCAACAGACTCGATTCATTATCCGACAAAGCAGCAGTCGGAGCGCTGTGGCTGCCTATGGTGATGAGCAGGTGGGGGAGAAGGGCATCACCACCAACCGGCTCTTGCCTACACTAGTAAGGAAGTGCATAGTATGCATCCAGGGTGATATGTATATTATTTTATTCATGTAGCACTGATAATCTACCCAACAGTACATACTTTCAAAGTGTATGACAAAACTAGATTAGGTAGATATGGCCCTGCTTATGAATGGGGAATGGGTTTTGTAACACAGGTAGAAGGAAAGAGGAAGACATAGTGCTACAAATGAATGTTGGATAATATTAATATCCCGTGGGGATAACCAGATTATAGTACTGGATTTTTAACAACAAACTTATTTGGGGGTAAGCTTTGTCCTCATACCTGACATCTTCAATATTTTGGCTGGATATGAGATGTAATATATTAAAAGCTTGCTATAGCAATCGTCAATGAATAACATAACATCAATAAATCATGTTAATACCACAGCAATTGAAGCTGCAGAAAACATTAAATGTATATTATTTTTAAAAATAATTTGTATTGATGTAAAATCATCTCTGCTGAAACAACAAGTGACATTAATTGGCATTTTATTAGTTTCATATTTCATTTTCTGTTTAATTAAGAATAATTTAGGCCAACAAACTACAATATACGGTATCTGTTCAAATTCTACAAACAAGCACCAGCTGTAACCAGTGAAAATGGCAACAAAGAACAAACTGCAGTCACATACATGATGGTCCTTATAAATGCATTGCAGAATGTGTGTGTGATGGTAAAAGTGGATAGACTTTTATGGACAATGTAGAACATTCATTATGTTTGATGCAGGGATTACTTGAAGAGCCCTTCTAGTCTTATATTAAATTTCTTCCCGCGTGCCTTAAGAGGGATTTCTGTTGTCTCAATTTGAACCTGAAGTAAAGACAATGTACATAGAAGAAACAAAGTAAAATACAGCAAAACTTGTACAACATACAAACACAATAAACTGTCTTGCTATGCATACAAAAGGGTACCCAAAGAACATGTTTCATCAGGAAGTATAAGTCTGTGTATCCCCCCATATAATAATGCAAATTTGGCCTCATCAGCCAGTAAAACGTACTTAGGCTGATTCATTCTGCTGTGTTTTCTCCACTCCACAAGAACTTGCATTATGTGTTTACAAGCATTCAAAAGGTCACTGGGGCTTTTTCAACTTAATGCATTATAAGCAGATTTACCTAAATTGAAATGGTAACCTGCTGTTCACTGCCTGTAGTATGCTTTATGGAACATCCTTCTGCTTTGTGAGTCAGGATAATAATATCTGTGAAATCAGGAATTTCTTGGATGTAAGGGCTTCTGACGCCATAACCTGTGCCCAAAGTGGTATTTCATGAAACTGAACATGAAGAATTTGATGGAATATGAGCCATCCAAACAGAGGTTATCATTCTGGCATAGAGTTTGATAAGTTTTCTCACCACCAAATCAACCAGTGGACTGTCCCTGGTGATTGGATTATTCAATTGGTTGTTATGGAGATAAGATCACTTTTTGATCTTTGTTCCTGAATTTCATTTTTGTTTTGCTTTTTTAAATTAGAGTCTTTGTTTTGGAAAAAGCAAATTTGTTGAGGTTGATTCATTTATTGGCTAACTGAAGTATAAAAGGTTAAAATCGTTAAGGCTATCTTTTCTTTTTTAGCCCAAAGACAAGACATAGATAGTCTCAAAGGTTTTAATCTGTTTTGCTTTAGTTAGCCAATAAAGGTATCATCTGTACCAAACTTTGCATTCAGAGACATAATATATCTATTATCCTTAACCTGTAGGTCCTACCCAGATCGTTGTGTTATATTACCACTCTAGTAGAGTAACCCATTAGTGTCCTGTTTTTTTATTGATTTATTGACACATTACTGTGACATTGTAATACTATACAATTTTGTACTTTGGAACAATCCATGACTTGCATTTCCCACCTGTCATCAGACGGTGTTACAATTTAAGGCAATTACTGCAATATAAATAATTGTAAGCATTTAGCAAATAGTGGAATTATGACAGTTCTACCAATTAAAGTAAATTTATATCTAGACTTATAAAAGCTTTAGTTACGATTCTAGGTAATTGAGCAAAATTGTGAATTAAGTCACATTTATTCATTCAAAGCGTTTAGTCTAAAACAAGTACTGTTAAAAATAACAGCAAAATACTTATTACCAAATCATATTATTGTTCCTTACATGTTAAGTAAACATTACATTATCACAAGAAAAATAACACAGAAAATTACAAAAAATAACAAATAAAATAGCACATTTTATATAACTGCATATAACAATCAAGTATATGTTTTGCACCAGGCTGAAGTTTACATGCCACAGCGGGCAGGTCAACAGTAATTCTCTATTATTTGTTCATATTATCTCACCTAAATTTAGCAACACCACAATGTAAAATCCACCATTATGTTTATGGGTATGAGTGGCAGTTATTGGTCTGAAAACTAAGAATTACCAACGTAAATTAAAACGTAGGTTTCAGCGGTCTTTACTGGAGTGTAGGAAGTACTAAAAACATGATGAATTCATTTCAATTACTTTTAATTAAATACTAAACGTAATACAAGGTTGTTGGGGTAAGATAACGCACAATTGCCTTTAATTAACAACTGCCCCTTGTTGACTCCATGGACATGTCTGGGACCATTGTGTATCGTAATTCTATGTTCCAACCGGCCAGGGACCTAGACCACACCATTCGCAGCAAAAATATATTGAAAATAGTCTAAAATACCCTTAACAAAAACGTCATAAACAAACAGGGGGTGGGAGCTGCACCTTGAAAGTTTGAACGTTTAACCCGTATTAATCGTCTAAACTGGAAAAATGTGGTCCTTTACTTCTGCTGTGAACTCCTGTTGTGGACATACTTTAAAAAACACTAAATACATCAAATATTCCAAAAAAATAAACTGCTAGGTAACTAAACACAAATCTAGAATAGAGTTTGTGACGAGCGTGCTTATTCACAGCCAGTCCTCACCTAATACAAAGTGAACCTGACAGATATATTTATCAATGTGACTCAACTAAATTAACAGAAGCACCGTACAAACTACAGCATATTTGAAGTAGATCAAGTACTCAATGGTAATTGTCTTATGAGTTGATTTAAAATTAAATTATGTTCTAATTTCTTTTTTAATTATGCACTCTATTCCTACCTGGATAATCTGTGTGCAGTAGACTTATTATGACTGCCCTGTATGAAGATGATTCAACGCAGCCACTTTAAAAATGCTTAAAACAACAATCTTAACACATCTTTGTTTTCTCTTCAGAGTGATTAATAGCATACTTTGACACAGTAATAATGAGCTGATAATTAAATGCCTTGGGACACAATATAAAATTAATTATTAGACGTAATATATATAATATACGTTGTATGCATTTCCTTTACATAACTCGTATTGTTCATAGTTACTGTATTGCTTAGTAAAGATGACATCATTACTTACAGGAACGTGCTGCATACTCTACTAACTTGTAGCAGGAAGCCCCCTTTTGCTGGATACTCTGTATATGTCACACACATCGTAGATATTAATGCCCAACACCTAGATTGTGCTGTCTAGGATCGATATTGAAATGCCGCCCCAAAATAAGAAAAAAATCACTAGTACTATTCCCCAAACCTGCTATATATTTTCTTTACCCAGACACAAGGTAACATACCCAGACACACACACACACATACAGCTCTCTTAACCTGGTGAAGTCTACTGCGGGGTCACGCAGCCCAACATTACATGACCTTGCTGAACCGTGCCACCTATCTTGATAAAAAGTCCAGCACTCAGTTATTAGCTCTTTATTACAGGATTGTTCTTGTTCCTGGTGGGGACAATTGCCCTCCCTCCCCGATATGCCCATGCGCCGCACCCCATTAAATTCGGCTTTAATCTAACGGACCCATCCAGAACCATTGGAAGGCCGACCCCGGGAGGGAGCCGTGTAATGGCATGGCATCATCTAATAAAGGGATTCAGAGGAGTTGGTTTTTTGGTTGAGAATAAGGATTATGGAGAGCAGAAATTATGGAGTGTTTATTGGCATGAGGTGTGGTGGTAACTGAAAAGTTGTTTCTTTAGTGAATTTGAGGATGATATTGAGGTGGGGATGGACAGAATGGAATGTATGGTGAAGGATTTGCTATTGGATAATATAAAGAGTAATGAGGTCGGTTATAGGAAGGGTTCTTTTCTGGGGCTTCATATAAATCTATACTTTGGGATTGGCAGTCTTTTAAGGTTAAGGGTGTTTTGTAGATGAAAGAGGTAAAAATGTGTATAAAACATACTTTCATCAAATGTTTTGTAGCTCCACCTAATTTGCCATGAATTGATTTAATCATATTCATTTCTTGAAAATTGATAAATATGATAAATAGTACTCTGGAAGTTCTTCTATCTCTACACTGTGTATTATTCAGTTAACCATATATATATATATATATAATTTATATACTATATATATATATATATATATATATATATACACACATATATACCGCATATAGATGAAACCAAACATATTTATTATGTTATTATTGATAACAGTGCATTTTACGTGTCATATATTGGATGAGCAGCAGAAACCATAGTATTTTTGTGACACACCTTTCACACATATTCCATATTCTAAGGATTTACCACCTTCATAAAAGGTTTATGTGAAGGTTCCTGTGTTTAATCCCATGTAGAGATTATATTTCATTTTCAACTGGAGTCAGCTAGATGGTCTGAGCTAACTATGTCAAGTTTGATGATAACCTGGCATTAGCAGCTTTAACACCACCAGAATTAAAGCATATTTCTGGGAGAAATACCACTTATTCTTTCATTTGTCACATAAGTCTTCCTTGGCTAAGAGTAATAAAAAATATTGTAAAGCTCTAAACCTTGCACATGTCTTTCAGGAGGAAATTGTACCCCATGTAAAACATACCTTTCCAGTATATTTTTTAGGATGGGCAGTATTTTTGGACCGAAATGATGCCCTGGGAGATCAGAGATGGGTTTTATTGTACAGTTCTGCAGTTCTAAAACTCATAATGATAGGAATTAAAAACAACCAAAATATGTTAATGTATTACATTGTTTAAATACATTTTCCTTCTTCTTAGAAACACTTTATAAAAAAGCAACCAATGGCTCATAATATCTAAAGCCCTGTCCCCAGCCAGACCTCTAATCGCACCTTCTAAAACAAAACCTCCCCTTGTTTTCCATTTGAGATCTCGGAAAGCAGCATGTATAATAGATACATAAAAATAAGCACATTCACAAATCAAGCCTTAAGCGCGTACATGTAGACAAAAGTTTTATTTAGGACATACGCTTAGGGCTATAGTGAAAAGAGACTACTGTGAAGGTGGCGAGCGTTATTTCATAAGATTTTCTGAAATATAGTAAGGGAGATGTCAGAAAATATTTCAAGAAATATTTCTAAAATGTTTCTTAAGGGTAATTGGCCTTGCAGATATTATTATGCTGGATGAAAAGTCAGCCGTTTTTATGAAATGTTTATTCCATTTAGAGTCTTAATCCTCTAAACATGTATTTCTGGCAGTCATAAAAATCTCATTTTCTCTAAGGGACATGGAGCACCCACTGGAATAATCCGTGACTCAGACCGTGCACTTTTTTTTCTGCATAGAATTTCTAAACAGTATTTTGGAAATCCACCCAGCTGTAGTTAAATTATCATTAATGCATTGTGTGGGAGCCAGTCAATTAATAATTTAATGCTATTATCAAACATAATTAAAAAATGTAATTTGGAAACCTTTTAATCCAAAAAAAGCATTACAGTTGAAAATAATGTTATGTAGACAGATTAGATGAATTGTAATTTGTAATCGAACATTGGACTTGTGTGAAATAGCCTCATAATCTTTAGCAGATTTAGCAGATTTTTTTTAAAAATCTACAAAATGTCTATAGGGAGGGAGGAAGAGCACTTAATTCGAGATCATGGTGTGGTGGAAGTCACCCACCTTAGACTTTACAAAATAAACCAAATTACAGAAATATCAACTGTTAATAAAAACAATAATGTAAGGCACGAATAAATAAAAATGAAGATGGGCCTGTGTGTATACGTTATTCCACTAGAAAAAGTTAACTCTGTATTACCACAGCCAAGTTCAAAATGTATGAGCACTTCTTCCAAAATATCATGCACTAATGAAGGTGCGCAGTAGGTCGCAACAGCTAAAACCACAGACACACACACATTTATACTGCCATTTTATTCCACATTCCCAAATCTCATCGCCCCTATGCCAAACTCAGTGTGATTTTAGCGGCGCTTAGTCACATCTTCTACATGTCCACAGAAACGACATGTCTAAAAACTCTATTTTGTGTTTACTCTGGTTATCTTTCTCTAATATTAAAGTTAGTTTCATGATCTGAAACATTTAAGTGTGACAAATATGCAAAAAAAACAAACCAGGAAGAGGCAAATACCTTTTCACAGCAATCTCTATCCAGCAATGTAAGCATCCCTTTGAATTTGCCTTTATCATGTCGGCTTGTGTATAGAATTTGTTGAATATAATGAATTTACCGCAAACAATCTGAAAAAAAAGGTATTGGGTTCCTCCTCACCTATCAAAATAATAATAAAATGTGCCACCACCATCATTATGTGATGTTTACCTTCTCACATCTCCCTTTTGGAAGACATATATGTAACAGAGAAACCTATTTGACAATGCATTTTGAGGCAAATAGCAAGAAACAAACAAATGCTACCCAATGCTGTTTTTATGTTGACATTTTCCTTTCTTTTTCTTCCAAACATACCCTGGCTTAGTATATATACGTGACAAGAGCTTTCATGATACCTCGGTTCATACTGATACACATGTAGCTCAATTAGGGAGGCCTTGATTTTTAAATATATGCATTTTATTGTAATAGATGAGCCTGGGGGAAGCACCGTCTGCAGATTCTTGGGTGCTGGGTGATTAGCGCTAGCTGATGCGGTAAATATGCAGAGGAGGAAGAAATGTGCTGAGAGGGCCTTCTTTCACTAAACTGTGCAAGTCTTCTCTCACCTGGGGCCTCCAGCAGCTTATGGAGATGTCAGCCTTTCCTATTATTGCACGGTATCATTCTTTCCTATCTCTGCCGTTCTGTGCCTATTGAGCTACGATAAGAGTAAAACTGGTATGAAGCCACTGGCATGTCTCTTGTCCCACGTTTATATGTGTATAAATCAAGCACTATTTATGTTTTTTGAGATTCTTAAATCACAGTATAAGTAATAGGCAAAATTATGAAATCCTAGCACAACAAGTTGCTTCTACTCGTAAAGTGACGAGTAAAGTCTTCATACCTCCTTCCCTCAAAGGGTTAGGAGACATAAATTTAACATTGAAAGTGCTAAAAACGTAGGGCAGGTAATAGCTGGTGCTCAATAGGTTAAGCATATGTATATAAACACCCTTTGCAGTTTACTTTTACATTTTTAGCATGGAAACATCAAAATTTTAACTCACTGGTAAATATGTCCGTCTTTGTCACATTTTCCTTTGAAGATTCTGTTGCTTGTAATTTTTTTTTCATGGATCAGTTGTATTTGACTCAAAATTCATCTTGAATTAATTTGCCAATCCCTCCTTTGCAGCCACTACAAAGACAGGTTCTTTAATCCGCATAGATACGCCAAATGTAATTATAAGGTTAAAATCCAATAAAAGTAAAATAAACTATGAAGTTATAGCAAATTCAATTTGCATTCTGCTTTTTTTATACAAATAAATTCCACTGAGCTTTCCCACTTCAGGCACTGATGTGCTTTCGTTACTACAAGGCTACTGCATAGGACTTTGAAGTTAGCTTCACATATTTGACAACATATGAATTCTTATGATTTATTCAAATTGAGCTTGCCAGAAAAGAAATGACTAGGGATCTGTAAATTTAAAAAATACAAAAAAAAGATACAAACTGTAAACCTACTTAAATATGTTATTTTAATTGCTTGAAGACTTAAAAGTCCCCAAAAAGTCAAAACAGTCATAATTGTAATCTTTGCTCATAAGCAAAATCGAATAAGTATTGAAATTGTAATGCATATAAAAAGCTTTTATGGTTTTTTTGCAACACAATGAAATGCACAGATGCCGAGACATAGGAACCTTTTAAATGTGCTGACCATAACTCAGATATTGACCTTTTATTAGCACACCACAATGATTGCTATTGGTGATAATTGTGCCAACCCAATAATTCTAATACTCTGCAGATTCTGCCACCAGTTACCTGTATTAAAGCAAGGATTTCACTGGGATATACCAACATACCTGGTAACTCTCCAGGTTTGACCTTTTTTTCTCTTGGAAATGACTACCCCATATCTCCAAGCAGATAGCCTCACCTCCATGTGGCTAGCCCTGTCCTCACACAAAACCATCTAGAAGAGAGAAAACTCCAGATGGCCTACCCTCGGAAGTTCCCATTGGAATGTTCTTGGATCATTAAATCAGAATTGGCCTATTCACCCCATTGTCTTGAATCCAGAGGCATATTCTGGGACTACTAAAACCAAGGGGAAGGGGAAGCCTCTCTGCCACCAAACCGAGGACTCATTGTCCTATTGATTATCAGGCTCTTCAATTCACTGTTGCTCAATGGGGCAGGTTACAAGGCAGATCTCTGATTTCCCCTGCATGTCCGTAATCGGTAGATCATTGGGAGATGACTTCATACACTAGCTGTCAGCAATGAGCACTACAGCCGCTGAGGGGGTGGCTGCGGTCATTGCAATGAAGCAATGAAGATAAATATGTTGCTGCTTGAGACCCAGAGTCAAATCGTGACAGTTCCAAAGTATTAACATAGGACAAAAGTATTATTATCTCGGTCTGATTTTCTCATCTTATATGATTTGTGGGCAACCAGCATTCATAGTGAAATCTTCAAAGTACCAAGTCCATAAAGGTTATATTCCTGTTTCAGAACAAGATTGTTCCTCATTCAATGTGAAAAGTATACATACAAATATAACCGCAGTAAACTGTGGATTTTCCTGTCTCAGTTTTGTTTATGGTAGGTGGCACAAAGATAAACATCAGATATTTTAATGATTAATCCGATGTTACTGTTTTAAATTCCCTGTCGACACAGAACAAACAATAAATTGGTTATTAGGTAGTAAAATTCATTTTGTTGACTGTGCAGCAGTTTAATGTGGCTTCCCTTGGTAATTTTCCGCTGCTGCCGCCCTATCCAGATAATTTTTGCAAAAGTCCACCATAAACAAATCCAGATAATAAAAAACCCAGCAGTCCAAGTCTTAATGAAAAAGGATGAGCTGCAGGAAATATTGCTGTAATTAGATATTGATAGAATTTGTCTTTCTTTTGTGTAGCATCGCAGAGATTATTAAAATAAAAAATTCCATGTGTACTTGGGACCGCCACAAGCATCCAGTCGTGAGTTCTGTGGAATGAGCTGAATGTGTCCCAGTATAAAAAATATGTTTTTTTGGGGAATTTTTGGGAGTGTTATTTATGTAAAATGTTACAGAATGACAGGTGGGCACAGAGAGACGTGCCATTTCTAAATTGAATCAATCAGCTTTTAAAAACATACTAAGGTACTGTTACTGTTATATTTCAAGTCAGATTTAGAAATATTGCACTTTTTATGAGATGTTTTTTTCGTAATCTGTGACTTACTGATTTGTAAGCCATTAAAGAAATAGTGACAGTAATAGTAAACATCATAACTTTCAAACAGCTCATTTAGAGGATGATCAAAAGGAAAGTCTATTTGATGGTTACATTGTTTGCTTAGTCCAGTGAAAAGCCATTATCCCTCTCGCTCCCTCTTGTTATTGATTGCTCCCATTTAATTAAATATGTATTTTAAAAATAATTTATTTTACCAGCCCATTAATTTTTAGATTTATAGCAGGTACCAGTAATCGTTACAGGGCTACTTTGCAATATCAATAAAGACATAAACCCATGAGCCATTAATTGTAATGACCGGCCCATACTGTAAATTTATATATAATAGATAATGTAAAAATAACAATGCAGATTGCATCATTATTTTCTCTGTTACCTTTGCACATATTTCAGTCTTTAGAAATGAACATGTTGAGTCCAGATAAGGGCTTACATGGCACATAATAGTAGTGGACAGCAAACTAAATGGCTATGACTATTGAAATATACTTTAATACTGACCTGATTTGATACATGAGATATATATATATATTTTTAATTGTCTATGGCTTATAGCATCTTTATGCCTTGTGTCATGACACTGGAGTTTAGAGCTTATTTTGAAGTTAGCAGCATGTCATGTTAAATAGTTGCTATTAATGGTACTTGATAACAAAAGAAAGGTTGATATTAAAAATGATTGGTCGGGAGTAAGGCAGTTTATATGTTATTTAAGAAGTCAGCATAAACTACCCCAGCCTTGTCCCAACTAGAGCCCTCAATGAAGAATTACCTGGCAGCCAATTACCATTGGCCCAAAGATCTGCCCTAAGACGAGGATTTGCTTTTATTTAGAGTGAGCCTAGAAAAAGCAGCCAAGCAAAATATATGTTTATGTCAAAAACTATGAAGTGGATTGCTTACCTTGGGCCGAGCCATAAGGAGCTTCCAATCTAAAAGTGTACAATCTCTTTATTACACTCAACCTTTGAGATTTGACTGAGGTATTCTTAGCTTATTATACTATTGATTGAAAACCTAATGAGCCATATTAATATAGCATATTCTAGTATACTACCTTATTAACACTGTTCAATTTGATAAAAGACAACCCAAAACGGACATCAACGATCACCTCCTAAACTTCAATGGTGTTGCTGAAATGCCTCTATCACGAAGCATTCAGCGACACCAAACATATACATATATACATATATCCAGACCCTCTAGAGAACTCTGGCTCCACTTGCATTTTGAATACAGGTACTGCATTCAACCATACAAGTCAATGGAGCCCAGCTTTCTAATCACTATGTGATTAGTAAAATATAAAAACAAAAATAATAAAAAAAATGGAAAAAAAGCTTAAAAAAAGGTAACATTTAAAAATTATTATGCATCAGAGGAACCATCCAGTTCCAGCAAAATTAAAAAAAAAAGTCAAAAAGAATAAAATAAAAAATAAAAAAAATAAAGTTTATATTATGAGCAAGATGTAAAATTACGCTTGTAGCTCACAAAAATCCTGACATGGAAAATTTTAAATAAAAGCATTTCAAATACTCAAGGGGTGTCTAATTTAAAAAAATGATGGTTTTATGGGGTAAATTGTAGCGGCCGGGCTCAAAGATAGGGTATAGGCACAGACTGACCAAAATGGGGGAAAAAAGCGCACTTCCCAAATGTGGCATTTTAACCCCAAACACCAGACAAACCCATGCATGTGGGTATGACTGTACTCGGGAAATGTTGCTGACCACACATTGGGGTGTTGTTTGATAGTGACGTATACCTGGAGCTATAAATTTACACCCAAAGTACAATTTGTGTGAAAAAAATACCAAAAAATACGGCCACAAAGTGTGGCAAAAGCTGGTGGTAGAATCGCATGCATGGAAAGGGTTAAAATACTAGCATTTGAAATACCTTGGGGTGTCTAGTTTTTAAAAAGATATGATTTGATGGGGTAAATTGCGTTGGCTGGCTTCAAAGATACCGAAATGGCACATTTGAGGAAGAATTACCAGATT